>PVLC010033975.1:0-17158 GCA_004027655.1 Graphiurus murinus | reverse complement strand
CAGCAATTTGACAGCGGAGGCTAATGAATCCACAGTTGGGGTTGGGATGCTTCTGCCTGCTTCAGCAATGGAGAACACCCAGCTGGCTTCTTCATTCAGGTACTGGAACGACTAAACAGGAGAAAGTTGGTTCCCCAGGTCAAAAACAATTACCAAAACATTCAATCCAGGGGCCATTTTCAAAAACATAATGTTCACAGTAGGCAGGAAACAAGAAACTGTATGCAAAAACTTCAAGAAATCAGTCCCCCTCTGAGGATACATTTTATCTCTACTGAAATAAAATTTTTTCTCCCTTTCCTTCTCTTCCACTTTCACAGCCCTCTATCTTCTCTCTTTTCTGAATTTTCTTGGCTACATATCAAGGTTGTCTGTCTTTTCTCTCCCACCAGAAGATAAACATTCTGAGAACAGAATCCAGGTCAAGTTCATTTCTAAACTTGCCAAAGTACATGGCATTGTGCCCAGCACAGAGGCATGCCCCATGATAAAGAGTTTAAGAACAGTGGTTCTGCCACATACTACCTACATGATCTAGGGGTATTTTCTTACCTTCGTCAAGTCTTATTTTCCTTATTTATAAAATAATGAAGCCCAGTGTGGTGGTGCATGCCTGTAATCCCAGGACGTGTGAGGCTGAGATAGGAGGATTATAGATTCAAGGCCAGCCTTAGCAATTTAGCGAGACCCTCTTTCAAAATAAAAAATAAAAAAGGCCAGGATTGTATCTCAGAGGTAGAATATCTCTGGGTTCAATCCCCAGTACCAGTAAATACATAAATAAAATTTAAAAATAAATTAGTGATAATATTCCCTTGCTCACTAGACTATGTTTACATAAATATTAAGACACACATAAAGTGCTTTGCATGAGATAAGTGGTAGCTATGATATGTAAGCTCTGGGCATGATCTGTGACAGAACTAAGTAGTGTCCTCTTCTCTCCTGCATATTCTGTTATGGCTGTCCTACATGGCTTCTATCTCCACTCCACTGTGCCCCAGGAACAAGATGCATTCATTCTACCAACAAAAGGAGCTAAACTAGAAAGCAACTACACTAAGTTAACCGTGATCAGTACACAGTAAATTACTGGGTCGAGCTCAGCTTTGAAATGTGCAAAGATTATACCTGCTCATGCCAAATTAGAAACTGCTTCCAAGTGCCTGATCCTGCATTCATCACCATGTCCCAGAAAGATGCTGACGGAAGGTTTTCAAAAACTTCAAAAGACTCTTGCAATAATTGCATATTCATTAGACAAATTAGTTCTAGATTATTTTTAAAACCATAACTTGGTAAAAAGAACAACAAAGAATTGAATAGCATCATGCAGGAGTGGTGTTTAGAATATAAAAATGTAGAATACTATTCATTTGCTCTGAAAGCCTTAAATGGGGAAAAAAAAGTGGGGGGAGGAAGCAGTAAACCTAAAAATAAAAGCCACATAGAGAAAAACAGTCTGTCTTTATGAAATTCAGCCCTGGGGAGATAGAGAGAGTTTTTCTAACAGCTTATGTTGGGAGAAATGTACACTGTGTTTCCACCTCCAATGGGAGAATATCATTGGGAAAATAATAACCATTATCATCAAATATGGCATTGGTTGAAGTAGGTGATTAACACAGTGTGACCCCTACAACAAGTACCTGCTGGGATCTTGTTCACTGAGGACCCACAATCTGGTACAACAGACCTGGTTTAATTTTTTAGACTGTATTATACACAAAATAAGCAGCTGCCACTTCACCCAGATGTGTTAATAGGGTGGAAAGTCAAGAAAAAGCAAAGAAAAGCCACCAAGAGAGCATCAGGTGGCTCACAGCTTCCTACCTTGAAGTACATTACAAAATGGAAAAACAAATCCTAGAACACGAGGACAGGCAGAGCTCTTTGTGACAGGAGCCACCAGGAGTGCACATGCTGGCATTCGCCATGTGGCAAGGTTAAGTGATGTGCTCCAGTCCTGAGACCACATGTGAACAATATTAAGGTATAAATTAAAGAGCCCAGCAGCAGTTCCTGTGACTTGCCAGTACCCCGCGAGGTGGATCATTTCACCATATGCAAAGGGCTGGCTGGTTTTCACCTGGCAGAAAAATCAAGAAGCCGTTCAGCACTGCTTATTCCAAAACCAACCCCATCTTCATGATTGTAAGCACAGCACTACACTGTGGATTAGTGAAAAAGGCAAACATGAAAAATATGATCATAGAATTAAATTTATGATTACAAAACTGTAGCTAGCATCCCAAAGGAAAGAAGCAGCGAGCAATAGATAAAAATAAGGAAGGGGCATTATTTATCTTAGAGGAAACAGAGCAGTCAAAAAGGACCAGTATTTCTAGGCAGTAAAGCACACTGGTTAAGAACCCAAGTACCAGCATAAAAAGGATTCGGATTTAAATCTAGTTCAGCCCTTTACTAGAGCTGTGACTTAATCATTTTCTTCTCCAAAGCTCAGTTCTCACATTTGCAAAATGAGAATTATAATTCCTAGATAGTACCTAAAGATGTAATGCTATAATTTATACTACCTCTTGAATTTAGTAAATGCTTAATAAAACTTTTGTTATTATTATCAGACAGGATAATCCAAAATACATTACAACCTGTGTATTAATATGCTAACACTATTGTAACAAACACCGCAAACAGGGTGGCTTAATAATAGGAACCCTAGAAGCTAGAGGTTCAAGATCAAGGTGTCAGCAGGTATGGTTTCTACTGAGGACTCTCTCCTTACCTTAAAGAGAGTCACCTTCTCCTGTGTCCTCAAATGGTCTCCTCTCTGTTCATTTGCAACCCTTGTGTCTCTGTGTGTCTAAATTTCCTCTTCTAAAAAGGACACCAGTCACCTTGGATTGGTGCCCACCCTAATGGCCTCATTTTCACAGAATCATCTCTGTAAAGGCCCTATCTCCAACTGTCACGTTCTGAAGAACTGGGGGTTACAGCTTCAACAAAGGGTGTGGAGAGGGGGATTCAGCCCGTAACAACCAGCATGGCACAGTATATGACCATTGAGAAGGATGCTGCTTGGCCACTGGCCGGTCAGTAGAGTCATTGGCTGTTTGGATTCAGCATAGTGAAGTAATGCAAATTGGTCATGGCCACTGTCATGATTATTGAGTGTTTTTGGCACTGCTTCTGCTCAGGTATGTGCCAGCCTTTAACAGAGTGATTCAATATTTCTTAGGAGTGAGATTCCAAAAAACAAAGTAGTCTTCAGCAAATGTTAGTTCTCATCTTTTCATCTTGCCTGGAATTGGGACATTTAGAAGCTACCTTGTGGGAAGAGGCAGAAGAATGGTGGCAGGGAAGGAAGAGGGGAGAGCTGAAGATGGCTGAGATTTGAAGACAAAGATATGAAGAAGAGAGTTGAAGTGGAGTGCAGGAAATGAGTACTGGAAAGACCAAGGGCCTCAGTGGAGGGGGCCTTGGTGGACTCGATGCTGGCTTTGGTTCTTGTTCTCGTCACACCTCCTTCATGTCACCCTAATAAAAGAGATTCTTCCTCTTCGTTTCTATCCAAATGGCCACATTTGTTATCTTGTGTTGTGTCAGACCATAGGTCATAGGAGAGGGGGTACCTCAAACGCTAAACATTATCACACTCTTCTCCATAGTCTCCTCCTTCTCCTGGGCAACTTTTATCTTGTGCATACCATGTGCAGCCATTGTGCTTTGCATTTCTTCCTTCATTTAATTCTCATTACCTCAATAGCTGTGTTATTATTTTACAGTCAAGAAAGTGTGAGATACAGAGAGATTTAGTGACTTACCAAAGATCACACTGAGAATAAGTATATAGCTAGCACTTGGACCCATATCCATCACACTTGAAAGTCCCTGCTCTCAGCCACTGTGATATCCCGGGATTAGGCTCTTATCATAGAGCAAATATGCAAGAGCCAATGTTGACCAACACCAGTGTTTAGAGTACAGATTGTAGCCATGAGTGCTTTTGGTATCACTATGGCATAAACAGTCACCAATGGGTCTGAAATCAGTGCCAACATGTGAGGTCATGGCACTGGGAACTGAGAATACAAGGGAGCTTCAAAGCCCAAGACTAAAACTGGGGTGTAAGATGGGTGTGAGGAAAGGTAGGCTGCTCATCCCTGATTTCTTCTCCTCCCTTACTCTCCACAACTAATTATCATCTTACAGCTTTCATCTCCAAAATATTCGTCATTATCCTGCCTCTTTTCATCCTAAGTGCCACCAACATAATCTACTGGGAAGCCCAGTTATTCTCTCCACATCCAGCTTTGCCCCTCCAGTCCTTTTATCTCACATAGCCAGGATGTTGTCTCTGAAATACAAACCTAATTCTACTACTCCCCAGCTCATATGGTTTCAATGGTTTCCCATGGTCCTCAGGATAAAGTTGGTAACTCAAAAGAAGGCCTCTTATGCTTTCAAGTGCCAACTTCATCTCCTATTTTCACTCTTCCATCAGTCATCTGGAGCTACCTTACCCTCTCTAATGGGATAGACCATGTTTTCTCTAGTAGCCAGTTCTTTGAAAATGTCAGTCCTGCTCTCTAGAGCATGATTCCTATCCCAATGCCTTCAAGTCTCAGCTTGAATGTCACTTCTTACCAGAAGCCTTCTCTGGCACAGATAAGACCTTGGAGGACAAATTTTATCACATTTTATCCCACCACCATTTCTTTCTACCCTCAATACTTATTACAAGGATAACTCTAACATTTCATTATGGTCCCACATCTGTTTCAGGAATATTGCAAAATACTGTCTCTATATATTCATCAAAAAGAGTATAGAAAACAACTGCCTATAGTAAATATAAAGTAAATATCACTGAAATTGGTAGAAGGTACTGAGTATAAAGAAGGATAGGTAGAAAGCTACCAACCCACAAGGGAAAGTAGAGTCACCTGAGGATGGGGAATAAAACACTTCAAAGTCATCAGCTTCCCTGTGATGGACAGTTTCTATCTCTGAATTCTAAGAATACAAAAGATTTTCTTGGCTTCTCTGGTAAATCTGGTCCCTGATATCCACATTCTTTAAAAAGTCTTTCATCATTAGTTTTCCATGTAAAATAGACTGGACAGCATGGAGACATATAACTTCCCCTCCCCCTTCCTTTGGTACTAGAGATCAAACCCAGGGGCATTCTACCTTTGAACTAGATCCTTAGCCACATTTTATGTTTTTATTTTGAAACAGGATCTCACTAAGTTGCTGAGACTGGTCTTGAACCTGCAATCCTCCTGCCTCAGCCTCCCAAGTATTTAGATTACAGGCATGTGCCACCACACCCAGCTGACATAAAACTTTTTAAACAAGGCAAGTTCTTCTCTTCAGCCTTTGTTCTTGACTATGGGATAAAACTATCTGCTACAGAGAAAATTACACATTTAAACACACTACCTCTCTCCCAAGTCTGATTATCTGCCTTTCTGACTATCTGCATTTAGCCTATATAACTGCCTAATCTATACCTGACATATACAAGATTATAAATTCCCTGACAAATGCACAGCCTACCCATTTTCATCACTTCTCATAAATAAAACATAATATTTGAAATTTTCCTCACTACCCAGCCTCATAGCACCCTGTATCAACAAGAACTAACTTGAGAGGGTCTTCCTCTAGCCCCACCTAGTGGCATCCTCCTAGCCCCACTCTTGGAGCAGCACAAGAAGTGTTCAACTAGAGGAAGCAAGAAAGCTACGAAAAAGCAGAGTTCATTTAGGGCTGCTTTGGAGACTTTTTGTTTTGTTTTTCTAAAAAAACATCTGGACAAATTTTAAAATGTACTGTGGTCCAATTCATGAAAATGGAGAGCAGAATATGGGCGCAGAGCACCAATTACTTGCCCCTTTGTCTCCCTGTTTCTTGGAGAAAATTTAGTGAGCTAACTCCTAGCATGTCAATATAATAAAGTACCCAACATTAGGGTAAATTATAGATTAGCTGCAGCAATTGTTCAGCTTTTAAAAATAATTTTCCAAATAAAAAGAAGATTTTTTTGAAAAATTTTAGTGCATTTTGTTCAATGTCCTGCAGTTTTGAAAAGCACATCATAATAGAACCAAAATGGTCCTATGGCATTCTACCCGCATTTGGTCTAATTTTCCTAATGTTTTTTCCAGCTCTTCTATTAAAGCAGGACAAATTGCCACCTTGAGAGATGAAGACAAAAAAGTAATAAAATAACTACAGATTTTTAAAAAATTGTCATTCAGATCTAGAGATGCTAAATGGCAACCAAGAAAATAGCTAGGTTCATCTGGGAGGAGGTGTTCTCTCTGGTTATTACCGTGGCAATACTGCTGTTATTTAACAACTGCTGCTGTGTTAACAGGGCCATTCTGAGGGTGGAGCCATGAGAGCTGACCTCTAATTCTCCTGGAAGCTTTTTAAAGGAAAATGTACAAGACATGGGTCAGGAAAGCTGGGTCCCAGTTTTAGCTCTGCCATTTTCTGGCTGCATGGCCTTTAAAGGCACATTGTCAGAAAACAATCACAAAAGCCCAAATTGAGAGATATTCTGCAAAACAAGTAGCCCAAAGAAGAGAGAGGAAGGAAACAGTTCAAATAACCTTAAGTCCATATATAAAAGTATCACTGCCAATATCAGTAAAATGCTTAGGAAGCAACGAAGAGGGGGCGAGGAGGGATATAGAGGGAAATACCCTGAGTGGTGTGTCATGTGTGAAGGCATCACACTTTAAATCTCGCTATGATGTATAATTACAATGTGCCAATAAAAGTATTTTTAAAATAACATGAAAGTCTATGAAAGGCCAAAAAACTATTCCTGAATGAAGATGACTAAAGAGACATAATGGACCAGGGGGAAAATGCCATAAAAGACATCAGTAAGTCAATTGACAAAATGCCATTCTTCTGCTTACTGATGTGTCCGTTAGCTTTTCAATTGTCTCTTCCCAGTTGAAATTCCATGAGGGAAAGGACACTTTAAAATGTATTTTCTTACTAGCATTTATGATCTGCCCAATAGTATTTTTAAATAAATTAATGGTTGAATGAGTGGGATCAGCTCTGCCAATTCGTTTTCCACAAACCAGCAATATTTCCCAAATCTGCTAGATTCTCGAAGTAAATTACTTTATTTAGTTCTAAATAAATGAAATGAAAAGAATGCTAACATTTTGTAGGTTACAAAATGATTACAATTGTTTTACAGATCAATAAACTAAGAATCTCACCAAGGTCCCTATCTTCTGATGGAACTAGAAGCAAAGCTAAGAATCTGAGCCCAGTTTGGACTCCCAAGTCTTTGTTTTTTTTCCTTGCCTTGTGCAGCTGCAGAAAAGCAAGCACATTCAGCCTTTCCCTCTAATCCAGTTCCTCTCATTAGCATCCTGAAATCATATGTGCAAGGGTTTGACAAGGCTTCATTTTCTTCTGCTGCTTATCTTTGACACAAGGCCTTCGGCTGCTGTGGATGATGGGAAGGCTTTTAACCTGGTGAATCAATAGCTGATCCCTGTCCACCTCCATCACTAGAGTGACACATGGGAGCCTCAGAGACACCCCGGGTCTTTAAGGCACCTTGTTTGTTGCCCTCAAGTCTAACTGTGGCAATTTTCACAACATTAGCTTGTCCTCTGGACGGGAGATGAAACCCTAGGTAATCATTCAGGGCGTGACTTGCATCAGCAGTAATGGTAGCTGGAATTTTGTCCTTGCTCCATGAAAGTAAAAAGAAAGCATTGAAAATATCCAAAGAAGATCCTGTCAAATACTTACTAAGCTACCCACTGAGTTCCAGGCTGCTCTCAAAGAGCTTGCAGTCCAGTGGAGAACAAAAAGACAAGCAAGCAAACAATGTGCACCCTCAGAAGGGAAGTACAGGACACCACAGGAAAGGGAGGAAAGTCAAGAAAGATGTCCCAGGGGAAATGGCATCTCTACTAGAACCTGGAGGATACATGAGAGCTACCCAGGTAAAAGGGAACAGGTTTTCTTAGCAAAAGGAACTGTATATTCAATGACCTGAGATGACAGAGTATGGCACACTAGAAAAACTTAAGAAAATTTCATGCACCTACAACACAAGGTGGAAGCTCCTGGCAGAAAGCAGTGCAGCCATCGAAACCAGGCAAGACCTAGAGGTTTGGACTTTATCCTCAGTGCAACGGGAAGTCAATATTAATTTTCCATCAGAATGCTCTTCTTCAGGCTTAGTTCAAAGAATGGCAAATCAATCAAGTAGACTGGCTCTGGGACTGCTTCAATCAGAGTCTACTCCACCTATTATTTTAGTAAAAATAATTACATGTAATCCAATCCAATGTCAGTATCAGAAAACTGAAAAGGCCAAAAGAAGACACCAGTGTATCATAAATGTAATGATTGCAGGGAACAGCTACCACCTCAAGGGCTGGGGAAGCAGAGAGAAGAGGCTGGTATTATTAAAATGCATATGCTTGGAGGAATGGTGCTGGAGAGATCCAGCCCAAACCTCTGAGGAGAGGGTGCTGCCCCACTGGGGTTGATTGCTCAGGAGTTTGAGGACCTGGCAGAACTGAGATTTAGACTTCCCAGGAGAGGCTGGCTGGCAGGTGGCATCTCTGAGGGCACAGTGAGGCAGGCTCTTGAGAGTGTGAGACACCCCACAATGCGGAGCCAACTGCTGCTACTAGAAACAAGTGTCACTGACAAAGGCAAGAAGCACCGCTGGGTCACATAAACAGAAGGAGCAAGGCCCCTCTCCCTCCTCTAGCTTCAGGTCTTATTCTGACAGCTCCCCCCTCCCCCACCCCTCAGCCCCTCCCACAATGGCAGAGCCCATCAGGGAGCCACCCAGCAAAGGAGAAAGGTGGTCTGCCAAGTCCCAGCCCCAGTATTAGAAAGCAGAGTAACAAAGATAGCTTTGGAGCTGAGAGACAATAGCTTAGTAACCGTCAGTCAAAGGCCTGCAGGCTTCTGTCTCCATAGATACCCCCTTGACAGCTCTGCGCTGTGCAGTGCGGACCCACAGGAACGCAGTAGCTGGAAGCCAGCTCCGGGGAGAGGGAGCCCAAGGAGGAGCAGAGGCCTACCCTGGCAGGCTGAAATGCGAGGCCGCCCCACTTCTGCTGCCCACTGGAAGGGACAGCTCAATTGGGGACAGCCTGAGGCCTCTTAGAGGAACAGGCATTTTACCCATCCATCCCTCCATCTCGTTTATCCCCAGCGTGGTGCCCATCACAAAACTGCTGTCTTTCCCAAACAACCACTCTCTGGTACACCTGTAATGTTTTATTATCCTGCACTCTATTTCCGGCTTCCTTCTGCGGATCCTCCTCTCTTAGCCTGACTACTTAGGCGGGGTAGTTCTGATTCCGGTTTGCGATGGAGCACGTGACACAGGCCTGAGCCAATCAGATTGCCACATTCCCCAGCCACCCTGATTGGTTCAGGATGTTCGGATGACCCAATCAGACCCAAGAGATTAGGAAAGAGTCTACTTTTCATGAGAAACTTAAACAGGAATTAGTACATGAACTGTCGCAGCTAGGTAACAAGACACTTATACATTAAAATGGAGAGCACAAGCCAGGTGTGGTGACACACACCTGTCATCCTAGTACTTGAGAGGCTGAGAGAGGAGGACCGCAAGTTCAAGGCCAACCTCAGCGACTTAGATTCTCAGCAAATGGCTTATATAAGCCACCTGGAGTGAATTTTTCATTCATTTGCTACAGAAAGATACAATCCAAAGAGATACAGATATGGTGCCAGTCTCTTCTACCTGTCTCTCAACTTTTTCCTAATTTGCAAAAAAATTATTTTCTTTCCCTCCCTTTGGATTGTAATGCCATCAAAAAAAAAAAAAATGACTTCACACAATAGAAATAGCACTATTAAACAAACAAAAATTATTCAACCTCAAAGAAATATAAATTACAAGAATGATCCAATCTTGATTAACTTGCCCCCTAAAGAAAAATCTGTTTAAATTACAATAATCAGCCGAATGTGGTGGTGCACACTTGTAATCTCAGTACTTGGAAGGTTGAGACAGGAGGATCACAGGTTCGTGGCCAGCCTCAGCTACTTAGTGAGGTCCTCTGCAACTTAGTGAGAACCTGTTTCAAAATAAAGAATAAAAATAGGGCTGGGGGTGTAGCTCAGAGGTAGAATACCCTTGGGTTCAATTCCCAGTACTGCAAAAAAAATTTTTCTTTACAATAACCAACTTTTAACAAAATTATAAAGAAACAAGTATATTTATGTATTGCATGTGACAGCACAAATTGGTAGAGCTATTTTGGAGTTTATAATGCAGTATGTGCATAAAATTGTGTATAACCTTTGACTCAGTAAGCCTAGTCTTAGAAATGTACCTTAAGAAATAGTTGCATATCATGTCTAACCCGTGATCCATGTTGGGTTTGTCAATGTTCTATTTAAAGACTAATTAATTATGAAAACTAGACACTATATTCTACATGTGGCAGAAGAGAGTGTTCCTATCCATTTTTCAGGATTAATTAAGCTTGGGTTAAATTTTTCTTTTGGAACTTATAATAATTTTTTCAAATCTCTTTGCACATAACTGTTACATAAATCTTACATTGTGAATCTTTTGCATGTTTATGGCTCATCGTTCCAAAACTGGAAGTTCCTTGAAGTAAAGTACAAACTCTCATTTTTATAACCATCCAACAACATCTCAGTTAAGACATATTTAGGTTAATATTATATATATTATGTACCTATATACTATGATGTGGAAACTCCGCACAGCAGCTAACATAGGACCACACACAGTTAATAATGGATAAAGAAACTATGATAAATGTCTTCCTGAGAATATCTTCACCTAAAACAATGGAAAATAGAGCCAAGGCTGACCCCAAACAAATCAATCCCAGCAGCAGAATCCCAGGCAGCTTCAGATATTCTCTGTGACCCCTGAGTTTCTCCCAGAGTCTTAAAACCTTTTTATTTCTTTGTTTGCTTATGGTACTTACTAAGAATTAAACTCAGGTGTGTTCAGCCTCTGAACTATATACATCCAGCCCTATTTTATTTTTTATTTTGAAATAGTCTAAGTTGACATGCCTGGCCTCGAACCTGCGATCCTCCTGTCTCAGACTCCCAAGTACTGGGACTACAGGTGTGCGTCACCACACCAGAGCCTTAAAATCTTAAGGCAAAGATGGCCAATGGTTGCTATGGCCTCAGTTGTTCCTTCCTGGAGCCCCATAATCAGAAGAAGGATGGTTCTTTAGCACCTCAGGCTCCTATGATGCCATCAGCACTCGGTGACTTAAGATCCATGAATATTCCATGCTATTGCATACTTCTGTGCCTTTGAACATTTTCTTCCTTCTGTCTGCAATACCACCTTGGCCACCTGCTGAGTACATCCTTCAAGAGCTAATGCAAATGAGCCCTCCTCTGACATACTTGCTCCAAATTCCCTCCCTTCTTGATCTGTGCTGATGTGTTACCTACACTTGTCATTATTTGGAACACTATCTCATGGTCTCCAAGTACTTACCTTCCTGGCTAGGTTTTTCATAATGATCGATGAACTCCTTGAGGTTCTTATTCTTCTTTGTATTTCAGTGTTTAGAGCAGTGCTCAGTTCATATCCTGCTCAATAAATGCTCATTGAATTGATTGTTGCATAAATTTTAAGCTAATTGCACTAGCATGTTTTTGAGAGCTGTAGTTGATGAGGCAAAAAAGGCCTGTATGTATTTTTGTCCAGCCAGTTCTGCAAGCTTTTGTACACAACATGCACACACACATTCGCACACACACCTTGTAGACCTCAGGTGTAACCATGCTGTGTATTTCTGAAGAGCTGCAAAGAGAATACTTGACCAGCTGGAGACCTTCTCCCAGAACAGTACCACGAATCCATCAGGAGAGATTGGACTGACACTTCAAGAAGTAAAAATGCTCAGTGTTTTCACCTAAAGGGTGACATTTTGTCTAATGATGCTAATTTTCCACCATAAACACTGTATACTACAAAAAAAATTCAAGTAAATGCCTGTCAGGTTGACAATTACAAGTGGCAAAGGGAAGATAGATTAATTCCTGCAACAGTGAACTTGAATTATTCCAAAAGGCAAGTATTTAAAAAACAATTTGACATAGATTAATTAGCTCTATGTCTTCATAAAGCAAGATCTTTGTTTGGCTGGAAATACACTCAAATTTGCTTGGAATGTTAAGTATACAGGTTTTCTTTGCTTGCTCCATTTTGCCTGAATTTTAATTCTGAATTTTTCATTATCATTTATAGCTCTTCCCACAGTCACACTGCCTCAGTTTAGGGACACGTTTTCACTTTTGCAAATTACCAAGTGGATTTTTAATGGAAGCAACCATTTGTTAAGAAGAAGTAGAAATACAGGTGAAGCCCACATAAGGAGAATTGGCTGCAATTCTTAAAAGAGCGGTCTTACTGAGCATCAGTGAGCGCTCAGCCCTTGGTCTTCAGTGGCAAGACAGATGCAAAGCCCTTTGAGAAGTACGAAGATGAGCACCCCCTCCATCATTCCACAAATAGTTATCTAGTCTTAGAATGGGCTAGGTATGGGTCTGGGTGCTAAGGATGCAATGTGCCAAAAAGTCTTGGCTTCTGTCTCCCTTTGAAAAGTATAAAATCTATGAACAGACAATATCAATAAATAAAGTAAAATATGAAAATAATTACAAATTATGTTGTGTGATGAAGGAAACAAACAGGTCAGGGAGAAGACCTACCCCCATAGAGGAGTCAGAGACATTCTATAAGAAGGTGACATGGAAGCTGAGACCTGAAGAATAAATAAATGTCTAATAAATACGTGTATATGCATAAACATATGTATATGCACACACATCATAAATATCTGCTATGTATAATACCAAAAATGTGTGTCTGGTATGATAAATATTTATGTATAAACATGTGGATAGATATAGATACAACTTATGGATAGATTCAAATATAGAAACCGATAAAGGTATAGGTATAGATATAGATACAGATATAGATGTAGACAGATATAGATAGAGGTACTATGTGTAGGTCTCACCCCACACACTACTCATGCTTTCCTCATTTAACCTCACAACAGTCCTAGGAGGTCAGTGCATTCACAGGTGAGAAGATGCAGTGAAGTTCAGAAGTGTGCTAAAGGTTTGCTTCTAACTGGGTCAGGATCTGAACCTATGTGTCTCTGACGCCAAATCCTATGTGTTCAACCAGTGGCCAGCCAACTACCAACGGACTGATTCTCTCTGCTGCTTGTTTTTTAAAGTTTTATTGGAACAAGCCACAACTCTTTCTTTGCAAAGTGTTTATGCTACTTTTATGTCAGCAGTAGGTCTGAGTAGTTGTAACAGAAACCACATGGTCTGCAAAACCCAAAATATTTATTATCTCACCTTTAACAGAAAAAGTTTTCTGACCCCTGCCTTTTACTATTATCTTATCTGAAAAACTAATTTAAGGATTTAGGGGAAATCATCAAAAATGTGGTCCATTTCAATTAAAAAAATGCCTCTTAGATGTGGTTATGTGTGTTTAGACAGTTTACATCTGCAGTGAGCTGGGAAATGCAGGCTGTGCCTTTAAAGTTTGATGCATTTAATGCTTGAGAAGAATTACAAGAAGACATTTTGTGACATTTGAAGCTGTTTCGATTTCAGCTGCCTGTTATCTGACACTCCAAAATAAAATCACTAAAAATTTGCAGCCTACTTACTTCAAAGCTCACATATGAGACCTGTGATTCTCCTGATGCCCCTCAAATACACAAAGAAAAAGGAAAGAAAGAATTTTAGATATGCCATGATTTGCAAGGCAATGAAAAGTATAAAGTTTTTTGTATTATTATTAATTAAAAATAGCATCTAGGCTTCTTTGTAAGCTGCGTCATATTCATTTCTATTATAAATCCATTAGAAAATTTAGATTTCAGCTCCAATCTACAAAACCTCACATATTCATTCATTCAACAAATGTTGACTGAGGACCTACTATATACCAGGCATTGTTATTCCTTACAGAATAGTTATCTGTCAAGTGTCCATGGCCTTATCACTGTTACACATTCCTCACCCACAAGATTTTTACATTTAAATGAGATGAAAAAACAGATACGTCCCTATTATCTTGGAGCATATAATGTAAAGGACATGAGAGAACCCAAATAAAAATACTAAAAAAATGCATGTGTCATTACAATTATCTTAGTCTGAGGAGATTACACAAACTGAGGAGATTGCAAACAAATGTATTTCTCACAGTTCTGGAGGATGAAAGTTCAGCCTGGGCTCAAGGTGAGGAGAGGGCCTGCTTCCTGGTTCCCAGAAGGGCGCCTTGCTGTGGCCCCACCTACAGGCAGGGGAAGGCCGCTCTCTGGAGCCTCTTCTATGAGGGCACTAATTCCATTCCTGACGTCTCTGTTCCCCTGATCTACTCAACTCAGAAAAGCTCCACCTCCTAATACCTACAGAATGAGAGTAGAATTTCAACATATGAATTTGGGAAGAGACACAAACACTCAGTGCATAATAGCAGAATAATTGAAGAATCGAGTGTTAAGAAAGAGGATCACAAGGCATCTTGCTCCCCTAATACCACTAAGAGAGCTTCTTAGAGGAAGTGGCATCTGAGGTGAGACCCTGGGAAGGGGCAAGGCAAACCCAAATGAATTATCTGGAAAAGAATATCTTTGCCACAGAGTTCATATGCTATAACACTGAGGATTGGGGAAACTGGAAACAGCATATAATATTTCACATTTGCAAGTTGGGAATTAGTATTATTGTTAACCATCTCCACACGAGTGAGTGCACGCACACACACACACACACACACACACACACACACACACCAATTTACAAATTAGCAAATTAAAATCATGTGTGGGATGGCTGCCAATTTGTCCATTTGCCTGGTAAACTGCAAATCTGAGGCTCAACCCCAGGCTTACTACGGTGGCCAGAGCTTTTCACTGCCCCATGACATACATCTATTCCCTCCTCCTCGGCATTAATGAAGCTGGGAAACCTTTGCTCTTGGCTCAACTCACATTTCAGTTCATGTGGATGAACTGGGGATCTTCAAAGGGAAAACTAATTTCGGAGCTATATAATTTTACTTTAAGATTTCTAAATTCAAGGAGAAAAATGTCAAAAGCTGTGACTTAAAGCCCAGAAGTCTAAAGCTAGCCCCAGACTCTTCAGCATTCCGGCAATCCACTTACTGACCATTACCAGCACGGTGTATTCACAAATTTCTTTTCTGAAAAGAAAACATAACCATTGGTTTTTTGGACTCTTGGAGATCCCAGAAGCCGACTCTAGTGTTCAGTGAAGTGTAACTGCCCCTCCTCCTGGTTTCCTGGACCAGTGGGGTAGCTCGCTTCCTGGGGATACAGAACGAAGCTCAGGAAGCTGGATATAAATTCTGCCCACCCCTGAAACCTTCCAAGTGGAATCTGTTCTTCTTAGAGCAAGAGAGACATACTGATGTTTCTATATGTGGTCATTTAATTTACATTGAACAAGTGGAGACAAACGGATGGAGCAGAATAATGTGAGCCCTGAAAATCTAAGTTATTGGAACCCAGAGTGTGACCAGCATTTCTGGTCATCCTCAACTTTTCCTCTCTTCTAGACAGCAACCTGTAATTATTCTGGGGCAAAAAGACCAGAGTCAAACGCCCAATCCTCCACATTCACTGTGTGACCTCGGGCAATTTAAGTGATGTACCTGAGCCTCAGTTGGCCAAACTCAAAAATATTTACCTTTCTAAATCCCCACTCCTTTCCACTTTTGATCCCAATACTGAGACTTGATATTCTGCTACTTTTCCCCAGCAGGGCAATATCTATTTATTAAACATTAGAAATACATGTATTTTAATAAATAGCCACTTCCTGAGCTCTCCAAGTAACCCCCTCCCAGCAACCACAGAATCTCTCCACAATCCACTGAAAAAAGGGCTTAATAGCTGGCACATCTGGGGCCTCTAGGACCCCATAGCTGGTATCCTTTCTCATTGGTAAACGCCCAAGATAATCAAAGGGCCCAAAAGTATCTGTACTTACTCTCCACCATTGGTTCTTTTGGGGGTCCCCAAGGGCTAGCCATGCTTCCTCCACATATTTCTCCCAGGCCCTAGAATCCCTAGGTGAACACTACCAAGCCACCCCAATTCTGGCATGAGGGAACAGCCAATCCACTCCTACTGCCAAATGCTAATATCTGTTGGACCTGGCACGTGTATCATAATCTGGCAGAGGGAGAGGGGGTACCTTTGACAGACTGAAATGCTAAGGCTGTGACTACCCACCTCAGACCAGCATTTCCTAGAATTATCTCTGTGGGGCTACTTGTGGAAATTACAGCCATCATGAGCCAGGCCCTGAGAGAACCAGAGAAGAGATGGAGACAGCAAATGGTTGAGACAAGGTGACATGAGGAGCCACAGCAGGCTCCGGCTGATGGCCAAAGGCTTCAACTCCGTGACTGGCACTCCCAAGTGAGAAGAGTCCTTTTTATGGAGTCCTATAATACCACCATTTTATCTAACTTGAAGATAAGGAAACTGAGGAGCAAAAAATATATATATTTAAAACGTAAGTGGCAGAGTTCAGATCCAAATCCAGGCACCTCGATGAAAGAAATTGTATGCTTAATCTTCACACTACACTACCTCTCGTTTGGCCTCAAGTATACTGTCAACTTAATTAGAAATGACATTCCAGTAAATTAATTCCATGGCTTAGTTGATAAGAGAGAATTTGACCATATAAAAATCTTCAGCAACATTATAAAACCTAGGAAAGAATTTTAATGTAATTGCTTAGTTCAGCAGAAGCTGAGTGAGGTCTCAGGACCATGAATAATATTACTGATTTTAAAAGAAATTCTCTACTTTTTAAGACTGGAGGTTTCTTAATGACTAGCAACTGAACAGCAATTGGTGGAAGAGTTTGATTAATTTTCTATGTCAAGGTGTCACTTAGCAGGTGACAGCCATGCCATCAAAAGATCGCAGCAAGGTTTTCTTTAAAATCAGCAAATGATCTGTAAATCATTATAATTTTAATGAACTATGTGTCTTACAACTTATATCATTTGGTAAGCACTTTTGTAAGTTTACAGAATAAAAAGAATACATGGTTAATTTTTTATTTATAA
>PVLC010033974.1:0-17121 GCA_004027655.1 Graphiurus murinus | reverse complement strand
AGGCTGGTAGCGAACTTGTGATCCTCTTGTCTCAGCCTCCCAAGTACTGGGGTTACAGGCCTGCCCCACCATACCCAGCTAATTATAATTCTTGAATGAAACAGTTCTCTGGCTGGTACTTGAGTCTGTCATCATAATTAAGACATCTAACCAGTACTCATAGGTGTCAACCACTGTTCTAAGCATTTCATAACAACTCACAGAAGGGGGTATTTTTTACCCTCATTTTACAGAGAAGGAAACTGAGGCATGAAATCGCTATAGGTAGGATTTTAAACTCAGCCTGTCTAGCTATGGAACATGGTCTGTTACCCACTACAAAGAACTATCTAATAACCTTTTACTTTAAGAATTCTGTCTTTGCCTGTACATTTAATAAAACCTTCTCTTCCTGGGATAAGATAAATAACCACTTCCTTTTTTTTTTTTTCCATTCATTGATGGTCTCATTTGTGTACATTTTACGCTGAGATATTTATTCAGTTGGCAATTGAAAATTCAGATTGAGATCCTCAGCAGGAGGCTATAAGTAAAGATTAGGTTGAGGAACTGTAATGCCTGGTTTTTTGTGTTTTTTTTAGAGTGCATTTTGACAGTTAGGAGACAGTGTTCTGAGATTTTTGTCCCTGTTCCCGACTGGTAGGTCCATCCTGGAGCCACTCTTTGAGCGCAGGGCCTCGTCAGGTGCCAGAGTGGAAGATCTGTCCCTCAGAGAGGACGGCGACAACCGCATCAGCAAGTTCAAGAGGAAAGACTGGAATCTGAGCAAGTCTCAAGTCATCGCAGAGAAAGACCCGGAGCCAGAGCTGATGGTAAAATTTTAGAAAAATCGAAAGAGCAAAGTCTGGGGGTGGCACATGCCCCTGCCGTTCAGACAGTGAGTCACCAGAGGGAAGCATGGCTGTGGCTCGTCTCAGGACAGCAGCCTGTGGCAGCAGCAGATCCCAGATGGCGGCGAGGGGAGCCCGTGTGGAGGATTTCAAGTCTCTAAGTCAATATTGGCGCAAGATCTTGTGCCCACAACGTAAACATGTGGGTTGCTGCTTGGAGTTGTGGTTCTCGCCACCGTGTTCTATGAGTCAGTCCAAACATTGTCATTTCTCTTCTTTTAACTTAAAAATAAAAAAGAGGCACTTACTCTTCCTTATAAGCCACATTAAGTTGTTTAGTGTGGCAAGACCAACTTTCCCTGAGATCAAAGTGGCTTATGTCTAACCTAAAGGACGCAGCCCAGTTGTGGTCAAAATGAAGCCAGCACCAGCTCAAAAAATAATCCGTGGTTCAATGATTGAGTTGTCTCTGCCACACTACCCACGACATGACACTGTGCCTTCACAATGGCTCCTGGAAGCTGGGCATGGTGGCACACATCTATAATCTCAGTACTTGGGAGGGTAAAATAGGAGGATCGCAGGTTCAAGGCCAGTGCACGATAACTTAGCAAGACCCTTTTTCAAAATAAAAATATACCCAGTCCTTTTTATTTATATATACTGGATATATATATATATATACTGAAATATATATATCCAGGTAGGATGCCCCTGGGTTCAATCCCCAGTACAAAAAAAAAAAGGCTTCTTGGAATTAAACCCTTTCACAGATTTCTGCCTAGCACACTGGGCTGTCAAGAGTGTTGCTGGGTTCAGTCTTCCTCCCTGAATGTTTTGCTGTGTTTACCTCCCTGATACCAGAGCCCAGCCAGAAAAGTGCAGAGGCCGAAGAGCCTCCAGCTGATGGATAGTCGGCTAGCCCCGTATCATGGTTCTCCACCTCTTCAGCCAACACCCTTGAGCCCGCCTCCACTCACTCCGAAAGCCACCAGGACCCAAAGTAAGTTTCCTTGTGTCTCTTACCAATTCTTTTTAGTAGGAGATGGAGCATGTTTATGAATCTGGGCAATTTTCAATCAAACCAGCCAGAGTATGCGGCGCTGTTGTAAAGTTGGTTCAGTTTGGTGGCTGCAGGTAGAGTACAATAGACTGGAGCCCTGGGCTGTGAGGATCATTAAGCTTTTCTGAATAGTGATTCAAGGGTGTGAAAGTCCCTTGTCTAATTTCAAAGGTCTAAGTGATGCAGATTTCAGAGTAGGACTGGACCGGAAGCAAGGAGCTTATGAACTAACCATTGAGTTGTTATACCTGCTCAAGGATAAGAAATAGACCCATTCCATAGTCTACTTACAATACACAAAGCTTGAGAAAAATTACAAGGTACACATAGCAGAGAGGCATGATGGAGAGGCAGATCCATCACTGCCAAGACAGACAAAATCAGGTAAGGTTTCCTGGAGGACACAGATGTTTCTCTAGGCACTTGGGACGTATCAGAGAGCAGGGTAATACCCTAAATGCAAGAAAGTCTTCTCATAATCAGCTTAATGGTTAAGAACCCCGAGTATCTGGTGAATGAAGGGTGTTGTCTTTTTCCTGAGGAGTATGAAGTCATCTTCCTTCTGGCCACAGAAACCGTAGAAAATGGCATTTGCAGATTGGATAGAGCAGGCTGGTTTTGGTGTTAAGAATGGCAAACATCATTTCTCTGAGATTCTTTAACCAATCCTTCTCTCCACTTTTGTCTGCTTTGCACCATTTCTAGGCTCTCCGTCTTTGCAGACAGATGGGCTGGTGGCTTCTCTCCCACCTCCGCCACCCCCCAAAAGCAAGCCCTACGAGGGCAGCCAGAGGAACTCCGCCGAGGTAGGGACCCTGCGGCCGACGGACGGTGCGGTCACGGTGCGCCACTCCTGGGCACCGGCTTGGGATTCCCCAAGCTCTTGAGAGGACAGGCTTTCCCACACATTGATCACTGTAGAGAGCCTTGGTCCATTCCTGAAACCACAAGAGATGGGAAGGGAGGCGATGCAAGTGGACCTCTCCAGGCGACTGAAGGTGGAGCGCCTCCCTGCTTCTCACGCCGGGGACAGGTGGCAGGATAGTGAGTTCTAGTCCACACTGCAGGGCCCACTTCTGAGTCACAGACGGTCTTCCTGGGGTGACAGACAGTCATCCTGGAGTGGCTTCATCCTAGAGTGGCTTCCTTCCTTCAACAAATATTTATTATATACTATATATATATATGCCAGGTGCCCAAGTGTAAGGGATATAGCAGTAATTGTGTGTGTGTGTGTGTACACGCATGCATGTGCACACACACATGTCTATTTGTCTTATCAGCTCAGAGGGAACAAGGAGGATAAATGAGTTTTGTTTCCCATTTTCCTTGTTCTTGCACAGATCAATTCAAAACTGAGGCAAAAGCCAAGTGTACAAGTGCTTGCCTGTAATCCCAGTACATGGGAGGCTGAGGCAGGAGGATCGAAGGTTCAAGGCCACCCTCAGCAACTTAGTGAGGCCCTCCACAACTTAACAAGACCCTGTATCAAAATAAAAAGGGCTAGGGGGTGTAGCGCAGATATAGAACACCTCTGAGTTTAAATCCCAGTACAAAAGTAAATAGATAAACTGAGGCAGAATGTGGGAAATGGGGAGACGGCAGATTGGCAAGACCTTTAGAGAAGGCTTATTTCTAATTCCACGTGTCTTCTCCCTAGATGGCACCCCCATTGCCTATCCGGAGAGAGGCCAAAGTCCCCCCACCTCCGCCCCCCAAAGTTCGGAAATCTGGCATCCTCTCTTCTGAGCCTGGATCCCAGTGAGGCTCTCCTGCTTTCTCTGCGACCTGAGTGCCTTGGACAGCTGCTGCCCGATAACTGGCCCCTAGGACAGGGGGTCCTCATTACTGGGGGCTCCCCAAGAACAGGCCTCTAGGAGAGGGGGTCCTCATTATTCCGGACTCCCTGCCGGCTCGTTTCCTGATGTGGGAGGATGCTCACCAGCTCAAAACTGGTTCTGTTCCTTTGAAAACTTCCCTTCAATAGATGTTTGGGGTCAGGCTGCATCCCCTCCAGTCCACGTGGCATCCGGACTGGGCCATCTCCCAGCTCCTCCACCGTGATTACCTTGCAGCCTCTACCGAGGAGACGCTGGGGTCTGCAGAAGCCTGGACCAGCTCTTCCACCGCCATGATGGTCTAGCAACTGCTCCTTAAATGGATTTCTTGCTTTGCTTCTGAAAAGCTGCGCCTTAGACTTTTCCCACGCGTACATGTCTAGCCCAGCTGCCATCTTGGAAGAGCTGGGTGGCAGGTGCATTCCAACAATAGCCGCCGTAAGCCCGTCTCTCGGAGGTCTCCTGCGCTTCCTGGGCGGGAGAGAGCACGAGTTTTTAATGGAGGTCAGCTGCTTCCAGGCTGGCATCACCGAAGGACACCGGCTGCCGTTCTGCCACTCTCCTAGCTGGTGGCCCTCACCGCACGGCCGTCTTTCCTTCTCGCTGCGGATCCCCCGGAAGCTCTTTTGCACACGGGTTTCTTGTCCCTCCTTCCTCTGAGCTCGAGTCCCTGGCTGTCTGGGACCTGGGAGCCTGGCTTCAACAGCTGCTTCTCTACGTCTCATTTGGATGACTCGGCAGCCCCTGTCCTCTGGAGAATACAGTGCAATATTTCCCTTTGATTATTTATTCCTCTTGATCGTGGGATTCATTGATTACTTGCTAATGGTACTAATGTAGTACTCTTCGGAAGAAAAAAAAATGGGGTGATTTCAGTGACCATATATTACATACACATAAATAGCCATACAAAATTACAGATGTTTTGAGCTAGATGGATTTTAAATATCATACCAAAAGAAAAAAAAAAAGCCTCTTATAGATAAGGAAATTGTGGTTGGACAAAGAAAGTTTTACTACCGATTCTTACTAATAACCCAGTTTGCTAACATAGCTTGTACCCAGATAACAGATCTTGAAGTCATCTTTGACAGGGTCTTTAATACCTAGCCCTGGTTGGAACAATATTTGGAATGTCCCTGATGTTTCTGTAGTACTTGGGTGTTGATGGCAAAGCGGAAAGCTTTCTGATTGTGATTCCAAAGGTCAGCATAGAAGGAGCACTCAAGAGGTCTCTTCCGTGACCTTGACCTGAGTCCTTTCCTCCAAGGTCAAGAGCTGAGAAGACTGCAGCCGGGAGCCTCTGCCTTTGCCTGCCTCTTTCTCCTGTTCCCGATCTCCCCAATAGCTAGTTAGGAGGGACGCACACAGTCATCACACAGCCAACGAAGCAAAAGCCCCGAACACAGAGAAGCCCAACACCTTCCTCAAAGAATTCATTCCCATGTTCTAGAAATGGCCTGGAAATCTTGATTTTTTTTTTTTTTTTGCACCCACTCCTGCAGTGTGATCGTGGAGTGAAAGCCATTTGGTCTCAATTCCCAGCTATGTTGCCTGTTGACTTGGCGCCAACGCCCACGAAGCCTTGGATGTTCTCTGAGATTTCGTTTTCTCACTTTTTCAAAATGGAGATCATTCTTCCCACACAGGTTGCAGAGTTCAACTGAGGTGGACCACGGGAAGGACTAGGGACTCACCCACGGGGTCTTCCTTCTCTCTGCAAGGCAGGAGTGAGATCTGGAACTCTCTCGGGGAATTCTTGATACCGAGGTGAGCGCGGCCTTCAAAAGCTGTCATCTTTTCGGCGGCTAGGTATGACTAGAGAAAGTGTTAGAATCGAAGAGGATTTTAAGTGGAGAGAATCTGTTCCTGCAGAGGAGGAAGGCGACAACAGCAAGGTATGGAGAAATTCCACAGAGCCTGGAAGAGTCACCTAGCATACTGGCGAGAAGGGATGTGTATGCCTCCCCCAATTTTCCATGCTGCCATCAAAGTAGAAAGATATAAAGTGGGTCATTTAAAAAGCACACCTCCAGCCTGTCACCACAGAGCAGTAGAAGTGAGTCCCCAGTCTGGTCTCTGAGCAGAGGGGATATGGTCCATCAGTACCCACATGCATTCCTTTTTGTAATAGATCCTATTTTTTCATATGACTCCCTTTCCATCTTAATTAAAATAATAGCTCTCAACAGCCCGAACAAAGGATTCTGGGAGTGTTGCGGGCACTAGGTTCAGGGGACTTTGGAAGGTTCATTTCCTCGGGAAGCCGTGGGGTAGGGGAGAGCCATATTGGACAGAAAGTCATAAATAATTTCTGTCTAGAAGTCAAAGAGGACAACTACGAAGAAATGTCTTACGATTACATTAAACATAGAAGAGTCGGGGAGCAGAGAGAAAAGAGGGCAAGAACTGGTCTTTATGTCCTTGGTAAATACCGCTGGATCTTAGCAAGACGTTGAAACTAGCCCCCAACGTGTCGCAATTGTTGTGAATATTGGTTTATGGGTTTGTTATAATTTAGTCCCTCTTCTCTCTCCTCCCTTCTTTCTTTCTCTAAGACTTGTCTTGCTTCAAGATTCTTTTTTAAAGAACTATTGCATTCCACATACATGAAGTTCTTATTGAGGTCCAACATGATACACGGCCCTTGGACGTGTTCAGTGGAAACAGCCCAGAATATAAAGGTAGTTGACTCTGGTGTGCTCTAGGATTGGAAAGCCAAGGTGGTCAAAGAAAATGAAAGCTTCCCTGAGGCCGCTGGGCCAGGGCTTGCTTCCCCTCCTCCGTCTTCAGCCCTTGGCTCCAGAATCGCAGGTATTTCTTCCTGCCAGGGAAACCCATTCAAACTGCAGCCACACTGCAAGTCCCTACGATGAAACAAGGTGTCAAGAGGATGGGGATGACAACCTACTTCTGTTCACTTTTTCCAAAGTGGAAGTCCATTCCCCTCGAATTGCCTCCACATTTCAGAGTGACTGCTTATATTAACACTGAGCTGGAGCTGACCTCAGATAGCTAGACACCTGTGTCACTGCCTCGCAGACACAGGCACGAGTCTTTCCAGCACCCCAGAAGGTGCCCGCAGGCCCGTGGCACCATTTTGTGAAAGGTATTTAGAAGGTCCTCCAAGCGTGTGCCTTTCTTCCTCACCCTTCTCAGGTATAAGGAAAAGGGGGACCCCCCTCCCCACCATCACCACAAAGCAAGACTATGTAAGGAATATGTACTTTTTAGCAAGTCAGTTTGTAGTCACACCCTGGGCCCATTTCCTCATCTGTAAAAGAGTATATACAAGCTGAGTGTGATGGCCCACACCTATAATCCCAGTACTTGAGAGGCTGAGACAGGAGGATCACAGGTTCAAGGACAGCCTCCGCATCTTAGTGAGGTCCTTGGCAATCTAGCAAGACCTTGTTTCAAAACAAAAAACAAATAGGGCTAGGGGTGTAGCTCAGAGGTAGAATGCCCCTGGGTTCAATCCCGAGTACCACCAAAAATATATATGTATTTTTTTTTTAGTATGCATGATTTTCTGAATGCTTTTAGCCTAGCTTCTTTTATTCTAACTCAAACTAAAAGAGAAGAGAATCAGAAGGAAATTTTGTACGAAGGCTGTCAGGTCCGTGACTGGAAGCCCCACTTTTTATCCCCGCTTTGTGCTCTGACCCTCCCATACCTTGGCTACTGAGTTCGAAAGATTTGTAGATATTGAAATACTGAATCTAAGCCGGGCATGGTGGCACCCACCCGTAATCCCAGTACTTGGGAGCCTGAGACAGAAAGATTGCAAGTTCAAGGCCAGTGTTGGCAACTTAGCAAGACCCAGTTTCAAAATTAAAAAATAAAATAGGGCTGGAGGTGTGCACATAGTTTTAAAATGTTGACCCAAATTACCGTCATTCTCTGCGGCAACCTGCGAACGACATTGTGACCATGCTAATTTTCATACTTCAACAACCTGCTCCACCACGTCTGGCCTTCCAGTTCATTGGAATGATCGTGCTTTCCCTCCAGGGACCTTCATTCTGCTATAACTAACTGTGTTATTTAAGTTTCTCTTTGGGTGCGTTCCGAGTTGAGCCATGAGCTCTAATCTGCGAGGGGAACAAGAGTCTTCCTTGCAGGTGAACGGCTCCAGGCTGATTCCTCTCGCCCAGCCAAAGCTGGCCCCCCAGGTCGCCCACACACTGCGCCATCTCGCTCGTTAGCTATCCTTTGTGACCGACTCATCCAACCTGGCCAAACACTCTGTGGCCATGCTTTTGTGCCTAGTTGGGTTTCAAACATGGACAGCCTGGAAGATGTGCATTGAAGGAGAAGACTTTTGTTCAGACTTGCTGTTATTTATTTTTTAAATTAAAAATGGAAGTGTGTTTTAAAGTTTGCCATGCGTTTAGTTTGTCACTACTTTTCTGTGGACGAAACGAGCTCGTGGGCCTTGCTGCGTGTCCCGGTTAACACCTCCTTCCAAACGCACCTCCCTCTGTTACAGGACCTGCTAGTTGAAGCTTGTGACCGTGAGGTCCTGGAGTTACCTTTGCCCAGAAGTAAGAAAAGCTGCAAAGCATTTGATTCTTTTCCTTCCCCTCCCTCTTCTGGGTTTTCGATGTCTGAGGCTGACGGTTTTCTGATAGCGATGTGTCTCATGTACATCAGTTTAATTTCTCAACTCATTCACCATGGGTAATTAGGCAGCGGTGAAGAGAGAATTAAAGAAGCTTGAAAAGACTGTCTAATAACTCACGTGGAAAGAATAGGAACTGGTTCTGCTGGGTTCTCAACCTTGGGAGAAGCCACAGCCAGCCTGTCCCAGGATTACGGAGGGGGAGAGAGAGACCCGGGCATCCAATTTCTTTCACAACTCCCCCATTTATTCCAACATTAAGCCACAGTTGGGAAATCACAACATTCGGAGGAACTGAACTTTGGAAAACCAGTGGTTTAGGTGTGTTTTATAAAATCCCTGCTGGTGTGGGTCAGTTTGAAGAGAGGGAAGGGCTGGCTCACAACAGTTAAAGAGTAACCACCGGTTCACCCTGGACTTGTGGGTGTTTGTCTGTAATGTTTGTTTGAACAAAGTGTCCCAGTGCTTTAAAACATCTGCAGTCTGTTGCTTTTTTAAAGACAATAATGTTCCACTGTTTGTGTGCATAAGAATCACCCAGAGGCTTGTTAAAAATGCATTTGTCTTAGGCCCCAAAGACTGAGAGCAGGAATAGGCCCAGGGAATCTTTTGGGATCCAGGATCCCCACTGCGAAATTCTCCCTTAGAACATCTTCACCTTCAGGATCTCGAGTGCTAGTATCTCACAGAAGGATTCTGGCTTCCTCTCCAGCCCCCTCTAGGATGTTACAACTTCAAAGACTTTGGGGCCTGTCTGTGTGGTCCTGGGGATTGAAGGCGGGATGCTCTACCCCCTGAGCTAGACCTCCAGCCCCATTTAATTTATTTTTTATTTTGAAACAGTGTCTCACTAAGTTGTTGAGAGACTTACTAAATTGCTGAGGCTGGTCTCAAATCTGCATTCCTCCTGTTTCAGCCTCCCAAGTACTGGGACTATAGGCAGGCACCACCAGGCCCAGCTAAAACTTTTAATAAAATGATTGATCAATTTTGAAGCCATTCTTTTTGCCACTTGACCATTGAAAGACATGATACATGGGAGGGCTCATCTTATTAAATCTATTGTCTAATGTATTTCCTACCTTTTCAAGTACTGGGGATTGAACCCAGGGGCATTCTACCTCCGAGCTACAACCCCAGTCCTCTTTTTTTATTCTTTATTTTTGAAACAGAGTTTCACTAAGTTGCGGAGGTCCTCACTAAGTAGCTGAGGCTGGACAGAACCTGTGATCCTCCAGTCTCAGCCTCCCAAGTACTGGGATGACAAGTGTGTGCCACCATGCCCAGCCCTACCTTTTATTTTGAAAGGCTGCAGACTTTGTTTTTTTTTTTTAGAATACATTGATGAGCGAGTGCTTCAGATTCAGAAAACTTTAACATTTTGATACAGGGGCCATGATCACTCTCCTCTTTCCCCCTTGGGCCATTCATTCGCATGGAAGTTGCAACACACACACACACCGCCCCCATACACACACACACACACACACACACACACACACACACACACCCCGCCCCCATACACACACACACACACACATGCCATCACAAGCCTTGAAGGCCGACATCAGGCTCCCCCACCCTTCAGGGAGGGCCTGCAACTAGCTCCAAAGAAATTGCCCTGGAGGCAAGGTTTGACAAAGGAAACCTGCTTCTCCCAGCAGGATGTATAAAATAAATGGGTATGTTGCCTTTTAAAAAATATGTTCATGGATGTAAAAATTGTAAATGATATTTTTTTTATAAAAATAAATCGTTATTGAGTGATTGGCATATGGAAGCCTGTTATCCTGACTCATATGTGTTGACTAATAAAATAATGCAGTTTTTCTTTTGTTCTTTAAGTCAGAATGTAGATGACATCGCCACCAAATTTTATTACAGGGAGAGTGAAGTTCTTTGATTCAGGTTTCAAGATTCTTTAAACAGAGACACTTGGGAAAGCTTGCAATGTGCAGTAGCAAATATTTATATTAAAAAGAGATGGTTCAGCCAGGTGTGATGGAGCACACTTGTAATCCCAGCATTCGGGAGGCTGAGACCAGAGGATCCGGGTTCAAGGCCAGCCTCAGCTACCTAGTGAGGCACTCCGCAAGTTAGACCCGGTTTCAAAATAAAGAATAAGAAATAGGGCTGGGGGTGTAGCTCAGAGGTAGAATGCCCCTGAGTTCCATCCCCAATACTGCAAAAAAAAAAAAAAAAGAGAGATGGTTCAGCCAGGTGTGGTGGCGCACATTTGTCATCCCAGTACTTGGGAGGCTGAGACAGGAGGATCACAGGTTTGCAGCCAGCCTCAGCAACTTATTAAAGCTCTCTGCAACTTAGTGAGATCCTGTTTCAAAATAACAATAAGATAGGTCTGGAGTATAGCTCAGAGGTAGAATGCCCTTAGGATCAATCCCAGTACCACACATACACGAAGGATGGTTTTCTCCCCAGGCAGGAAGGGAAGGACGGGAGGGAATGAAGGAGGGAGGGAGGAAAAGAATCTCTTTGTAGATGCAGGGTAGGGACATAGACATATCATGACATATTCCTTTCCATTTCTCACATACACGCGCACGCACACACACACACACACACACACACACACACACTCCCCCTGGGGAGGCTGACAAAGTCCCTCCCCACCAGAGCTTGGAGGTACAGAAAGACTTCACATACCACTTTATGCACCAACAGCACTTTACTAGGAAATATGTGTGGCTTGGTGTAAGAATTTCTGAAATTCAAACAATTTAGAGATATTTAATGGGCCACAACTTTCGGGGTCCACATGAGACTTAAGTGTTGTCGGTCTTCCGGCCCAGTGAGTTTAAATCTTCTTCTGCCTGGTTTCCTCTTCCATGAGACTTTCCTGGAAAGTACGTGAGTAACAAATATATCAAGGCTGAATTACGTTTTTGACTTTTAATTTCTTTTAAAATATGGATCTAAGCCGGGCGTGGTGGCACACCCTTGTAATCCCAGTACTTGGGAGGCTGAGACCGGAGGATCACAGGTTCAAGGCCAGCCTCAGATACTTAGTAAGACCCTGTTTCCAAATAAAGAGTTAAAAATAGAGCTGGGGATGTAGCTCGGAAGTAGAATGCCCCTGGGTTCCATCCCCAGTACTGCAAAAAAAACAAATAAATAAATAAATAAATAAATAAATAAACAAAATATGACTCTAAGAGGGATGGGTCTATTGATTATCTAGCATGCACTAGGAGGTGTGGGGAAGGCATGAGGATTGTGTCTTTGTAAGCTGCTTAATAAACAAGATCAACATTAATAATAGTTTGAGGATAGGATTGTAGAAGGAGACAAAAGACAGATATGATCCATCAGTTCACAATGAAATCAGCCTTTGCTTCAATTCCTTCAGAATACCATGTTTGGGAAATATCACTACTTGTTTCGTTATTTTTTAACCAAGCAGTAGACAAGATTAGAAAAAAAAAAAAGGAAATAGGCATAGTGGAGCACACCTGTAATCCCAGGACTTGAGAAGCTGAGACAGGAGGATCGCAGGTTCAATGCCAGCTTCAGCAATTTAAGGAGACTTTCAGCAACCCAGCAAGACCCTATTTCTTTCTTTCTTTTTTTTAGCTAAAACAAGATACATTTTCACATTATCTTAGGTGATATTACCTACTCAAATAATTGATTAAATATGAAATAGAGCCAGGTGTGGTGGCGCATGCTTATAATCCCAGTACTTGGGAGGCTGAGATAGAATCTCAGGTTCGAGGACAGCCTCAGCAAGTAGTGAGACTCATCAACCTAGCGAGACCCTGTTTCCAAATATGAAATAAAATTGGGCTGGGGGTGTAGTTTGAAGGTAGAATGCCTCTGAGTTCAATCCCCAGCACATAAATAAATAAGAAATATAGACAATACAGTATTTCCACTAAACCTTGCATTCATGTAATTCATCTCCCTCTCCTATAATTCTCAGTTTATAAAGTGCTGGGAGACAGATATTCCAAACATGAGAGTGTGGTACTACATTTGAGTACTAAAATTCTCAAGAATACTTTACTTGCTATTTATAAATATACAGGTAAATTCTCATTCTCTCTCTCTCTCTCTTCTTTTTTTTTGGGGGGTGGGGGGTACTGGGGATTGAACTCAGGGGCTTTCTACCTCCGAGCTACACCCCCAGCCCTATTTTTTATTCTTTATTTTGAAACCGAGTCTCACTAAGTTGTGGAGTGCCTCACTAGGTAGCTGAGGCTGGCCGCGAACCCGGATCCTCCGGTCTCAGCCTCCCGAATGCTGGGATTACAAGCATGCGCCACCACGCCCGGCTTCTCTCTCTCTCTTCTGATTGAACCCAGGGACATTCTCTCTGAGCCTTTTTTATTTTTTTTAATTTAATTTAATTTAATTTTTGTGGTACTGGGGATTGAACTCAGGGGCATTCTACCTCCGAGCTACACCCCCAGCCCTATTTTTTATTCTTCATTTTGAAACAGGGTCTCACTAAGTTACAGAGGGCCTCACTATGTAGCTGAGGCTGGCTGCGAACCTGCCATCCTCCTGTCTCAGCCTCCCAAGTACTGGGATTACAAGCATGCGCCACCATTCCCGTCTGCCTTTTTATTTTTTGTTTTGAAACGTGGATAAGACCCTATTTCAAAAAGAAAAAGAAAAAACAAATAAAATAGAACTGGGGGTGTAGCTTAGAGATAGAATGCCCCTGTGTTCAATCTCTAGTATCACGAGAGAGAGAGAGAGAAAGGGGGGGGGGGGAAGGAAAGAGAGAGAGAGAAAAGGGAAAAAATGAAAATAAAGCTATCTACCCACTGTTTTCTTTGTCTTATAGATATGGAAGTCAAAGTCACTGGAGAAAATTAAAAATATAGCTTATGTTCATGTATGATTGATTCATCTTCATCTTCCCCTGCTTCTGGGAACCAGTGATAATTAACTATACTACTTCCTGACCGCCGAAAATAACTGGGCCATGGAGCTCAAAGATCACTGATACTGAATTCAAGATTCATTTTCTAAAGCCGGGCATGGTGGCATGGTGGCATGGTGGCACACACCTGTAATCCAGTACCTGGGAGGCTGAGAAAAGAGGATCACAAGTTTGAGGACAGCCTCAGCAAGTAGTGAGCCTCTCACCAATCTAGTGAGATGCTGTTTCAAGATAAAAATAAAATAAAATAGAGCTGAGAGTGTAGCTCAGAGGTTAAATGCCCATGGGTTCAACAATTCCCAGTACCACGCACACACAAAAAAAGATTAATTTTCTACATTTAATTTATATTACACTTTTTTCCCCCACCACAAACCTCTATGACATGAGTGGCTTTTCATTTTGGGTAGGAATTTAGTCCTAACAGAAAACTGGAAATCAAATCTGTGGCTCTGGATGCTAAGGTTATGAGTTTGGAATATTTTTTAATCCAAAGGGGGAATTAAATCTCTGAGCACCATTTCTACTCTCCATTTCCCCGGGTTCTGGAAAACCACCTCGTAGAACAATTGGTGTGGATCAGCCTGGAAAAGAACAGCTGAGGGTGTCTGATAAATACCCTTGAAAACTAAACTGCGGCGGTGGTAAGAAATGGATGTTGTCGATCACCTCAAAGGCTGGAGTCAGGACTAGTAGATAAAGGTTATAGAGAGATTTCAATTCAACTTACGAGAAAAGAAAAAGTTTACCCACGAGTGCCGTCCAGCCACTGAACGGGACTGTCAAGGAAGAGTCAGGATCTACCACAGGAGACAGGCAAGCCCCACGAGAGCTGGGAGGTGGTGGCAGCAAGTGGTACCCCAGGGTCTTTGCATCTCGGAAGCCTTATGTTGAGACCAGTGTAACTCACCAGCGCCCCCCTCAGGTCCCGGAGGGGAGAGTGTGGCTGCTGGGCAGTGCATTCGAAGCGCTGGGGTTTCGTCAGTTGATCGACCTCTTTGGCTATCTGAAGGAAAAGAAAGTGAACCTTGGAGATGGAGGTCTGGAGATAAAGCAGGGGGGCAGGACAAAGAGATCATGATGAGAGAGAAACACCTGGAACCTCATGAGGGAAAGTATACAAAAACGAGCAAGACATTATTGTTGTGAACAGGGTTGCTTTTTATTTCTAGTTTTGTTTTGTTTTGGGTCCTGGGGATGGAACCCGGGGCATTCTACATCTGAGCTACACCCCCAGCCCTTTTTATTTTTTATTTTAAAGCCAGGTCTCTCTAAGTTGTCAAAGGTCTTGCTATGTTTCTGAGGCTGGCCTTGAGCCTGCGATCCTCCTGCTTCAACCTCCTAAGTACTAAGATTACGGATGTGTGCCATCACAACCGGCTTGTTCTCCTATTTCTCTAGGCCCTGGCTGAATTGATGGCAGGATTGGACTTCTCCCCTGGAGTATCTAGGGCCGGCGTGGCTGGGACCGGATCCTTCAGGTAGTTACATGGGACCGAAGAAGCGAGATCTTATTTTGAAGCTGAGAGAAACTTACCTCTTGAAAAGAATCAACCAAATTTGCAGCCTCTCTCTTCCCCCCAGGGCGCAGTCCGTAGGACCAGTGCTGGCTGGAGCAGCCTTCCACACACAGACTCAGCAGCATGAGGCCGGCCAGGAGTTTCGGAATCAGCTCCATTCTGAGGAACTTCAATGCACAATCAAAACAGAGCCAGACAGGGTGGAGTGAAAATATAGAAGTGTGTGTGTGTGTGTGTGTGTGTGTGTGTGTGTGTGTGTGTGTGTGTGTGTGTGATGCTAGGGATTGAACCCAGGGACATTCTATCTCCAGCTACACCCCCTTTTTTTTTTTTTTTGGTGGTACTGGGGATTGAATTTAGGGGCTATACCCCCCAGCCCTATTTTTCATTCTTTATTTTGAAACAGGGTCTCACTAAGTTGCAGAGTGCCTCACTAGGTAGCTGAGGCTGGCCTCGAACCCGGATCCTCCGGTCTCAGCCTCCCAAATGCTGGGATTACAAGCATGCACCACCACGCCCGGCTCACCCTAGCACATATATATATATATATACACACACACACACACACATATATTTTTTGTTTTGAAATAAGGTCTTACTAAGTTGCTGAGGGTCTCCCTAAGTTGTTGAGGCTGGCTGGGAACCTATAACCCTCCTTCCTCTGCCTTCCAACTATCGGGACCACAGGTGTGCACCACCACACCCAGCTCAGGATTCTTCATGAAAAGCCTGACACCTGTCTCATTAGCCTTGCAGAAGATGCAAGCTAGCCTCACGTTTTTCACACACACATGTTGCTTTGAGCATCCTAGACACTAAGGGCAAAACCCAGCACTTTAGAGCCAGGTATGGTGGCTCATGCTGGTAATCCCAGTACTTGGGAGGCTGAGACCGGAGGATCTGGGTTCGTGTTCAGCCTCAGCAACTTAGTGAGACCCTGTTTCAAAAATAAAGGATAAAAAATAGGACTGGGGGTGTAGCTCAGAGGTAGGATGCCCCTGATTCAATCTCCAGTAACACACACACACACACACACACACAAATTAATTTTCATTTGATGAGAAAAAGGCAAAAGTCAAGTTAAACACTAGTCAAAAAGTGACTGGGCTCCCTAAGAGCTGGTGACAGTGTCAGTGAGGGATAATACTTGTTCTGTTTTTCATGGTATTGGGAATTGAACCCGGGGCACTCTATCACTGAGCTACACCCCAGTTCTATTATGATTATTATTATTTTAAATTTTGAGACAGGGTCTTGTAAAGTTGCTGAGGCTGGCCTTGAACTTGCGATCCTCCTGCCCAGCACCAGGATTACAGGTGTGCACCATTGCACCTAGCTGACAAGATTTCTTTAAATACCATCACTCCTGGACTCAGTCTTTGGGGTATAGAATGCATATAGACATACACTAGCCTCCACCTAGTGAAACAAAAGCAAAACAACACAATAGTGTTAGAAACACAAAGCATTAGCCGGGCGTGGAGGCGCACACTTGTGATCCCAGTACTTGGGAGGCTGAGACCGGAGGATTGCAGATTCATGGCCAGCCTCAGCTACTTAGTGAGGCCACCACAACTTAGTGAGATTCGGTTTCAAAATAAAGAATGAAAAATAGGGCTAGGGGTGTAGCTTGGAGGTAGAATGGCCTGGGTTCAATCCTGAGTACTGCAAAAAAAAAAAAAAAAAAAAAGAAAAAAAAGAAAAGAAAAGAAATACAAAGCATTTTACCTGTATGAAGGCAGAGCCAGAAGGAGCCCAAGTTTCCTTTGGGGTGTGCTGAGTACTGTGACTTTTCTACTCTAGCTCCCTTTTTATATGAAACTTTTCCAGGACATTGAAATCTTCCCTGCTGGTAAATTATGCTGCGTATGGATGACAGTTTTTTTTTCTTAATAGTAATTTTTAAAAATCCTCACATAAAGCCCTTTAATGGTGTATGTAATTAGAACACCCGCTGGTGTATCTGCTAAATTTACTTAAGTCTGGCCATTAAAACCTCAGCTAAAACTTTTATGGCCAAAGCCACCATTCAAAGAGATTAAAATCTAGCAAGGTTGGATTCCCTTGAGACAACTGGCAGACAGATGATCAAGAGTTCAAGGGAAATAGATGTCTTAGATTAAGCGAAGTTGAATGCACATATATAAACTTTCACCAAGGAGGCTACTCAATAAATCAAGCCAGTTGAGTCAGGTTGCCGGGAACCAGGCCCAGCTTTTAGAATCCTTGTTTGTCAAAGGAGGGACTTAAACCAGGTAAGCATAAAAAATATGGTTTATTAATAAGTGATTATTGGCACTCTGCCAAGCCCATATAGGGTTTTCTCTTTTTTTGTTT
>PVLC010033973.1:0-17173 GCA_004027655.1 Graphiurus murinus | reverse complement strand
AAATATTGTGAGAATTCGATAATTTCGCTGTGATGGACTCATTCGTAAGCGCTGTAATATAAATACGATTATTCCATATAGACGCTGATCTATCTCACCCTGGTAATCCGATGGAAGCGCTGTGATATAAATAGTATCCGACATCGATATAAACGCTGCGATGGAATCTTTCTGAGAATCCGGTAAGAGCGCTGTGATACACACATTGTTTGCAAACGTTCTCCACGCTGCGATGGAAACACTTCCAGCGTCGAACAAAAGCGCTTCTTCTCCGCGGGACTCCATGGGACCAGACCAGACGCTCCTTCCTGCAGCCAGTGAAGGTGCCGGTCAGCCTGCGCGCTCCGGGCTTTTGTAGTCACCGTCCAGTAGGGCGGAGCTTCAAATGGGGCGGATTTCTGCTCTAGGAAAAGGGAACTTAAACTCGCCAAGACCAAGTTTTGCTCTGTGAGTTTTTTTCTTTTGTACTGCTTTTGCTGAAAAATACATTCCCTTTTCGGTTTTCTATGCTCGCAGCAAGTGACTGCTTCTCGCAAGCTCTGAGTCCCGAGCAGAGTAACGGCTTAGGCAGAGGGATCAAACCCATAGGCTTTGCCGTTTTTTTTTTGCACCAGCTAGTGAGTCCAAAAGGCGATTCAGTCTTCACTCCGTGCGGGACTCCCAGCTTGTAAGAAGTAGTCACTGGCTGTGAGCAAAGAAAACTAAAAAGGAGCCGGGCGTGGTGGCGCACGCTTGTAATCCCAGCATTAGGGAGGCTGAGACCGGAGGATTCGGGTTCCAGGCCAGCATCAGCTACCTAGTGACGCACTCCTCAACTTAGTGAGACTCGGTTTCAAAATAAAGAATAAAAAATAGGGCTAGGGGTGTAGCTCGGAGGTAGAATGCCCCTGAGTTCAATCCCCAGTACCGAAAAAAAAAAGAAAAAGAAAAGAAAAGAAAAAGAAAACCGAAAAGGACACGTACTTCATGGCAAGAGCAGTACTCCAAGCTTGCTAGAAGCAGTCACTGGCTTCAGACAAAGAAAACCGAAAAGGTCACGAATTTCACGGAAGAAGCGGTACAAAAGAAAAACACGGGTAGAGCAAACCTCTGTCTTTGGTGTTACATAGAATGGATCGCCTTTTGGACTCACTAGCCCGTGCAAAAAATGGCGAAGCCTCCGGTTTGATCTCTTCTGCTCAAGTCCTCACTCCGCATGGGACTCCTAGCTTGCAAGAAGCAGTCACTGGCTGCGAGCAAAGAAAACTGAAAAGGGCACGTATTTCATGGCAAGAGCAGTACTAAAGAAAACATGCCAAGAGCAAAACTCGGTTTTGGCGTTATATAGAATGAATCGCCTTTTGGGCACACAAGCCGGTGCAAAAACCCGCAAAGCCTCGGGTTTGATCCCTTCTGCAGAATCCTCACTCAGCTTTGGGACTCCGAGCTTGCAAGAAGCAGTAACAGGCTGGCAGGGAAGAAAACCGAAAAGGGCACCAATTTCACGGCAAAAGCAGTACAAAAGAAAACATGCCTAGAGAAAAACTCGGTCATTCGCATTATATAGAATGGATCGCAGTTTAGGCGCACTAGCCTGTGCAAAAACCGGCAAAGCCTCCGATTTGATCCCTTCTTCGGAAGTCCTCGCTCTGCTTGGGTCGCTGAGCTTTCAAGAAGCAGTCACTGGCTGCAATCAAAGAAAACCGAAAAGGGCATGTACTTCACGGCAAAAGCAGTACAAAAGAAAACACGCCAAGAGAAAAACTCGGTCCTTGGCGTTCTATAGAATGAATGGCCTATCAGGCACACGAGCCGGTGCAAAAAACGGCAAACCCTCTGGTTGATCCCTTCTGCCCAAGTCCTCACTCCGCTGCAGACTCCAAGCTTGCAAGATGCAGTCACTGGCTGCGAGCAAAGAAAACCGAAAAGGGCACAAATTTCACGGCAAAAGCAGTACAAAAGAAAAACACGGGTAGAGCAAAACTCTGTCCCTGGTGTTATATAGAATGGATCGCAGTTTAGGCGCACTAGCCTGTGCAAAAAACGGCGAAGCCTCCAGTTTGATCCCTTCTGCTCTAGTCCTCACTCCACTTGGGACTCCGAGCTTGCAAGATGCAGTCACTGGCTTCGAGCAAAGAAAACCGAAAAGGGCACGAATTTCAGGCAAAAGCAGGACAAAAGAAAACATGCCGAGAGCAAAACTTGGTCCTTGGCGTTATATAGAATGAATCGCCTTTTGGGCACACAAGCCGGTGCAAAAAACCGCAAAGCCTCTGGTTTGATCTCTTCTGCAGAAGTCCTCACTCCGCTTTGGGACTCTGAGCTTGCAAGAAGCAGTAACAGGCTGGGAGCGAAGAAAACCGAAAAGCGCACGTACTTCACCGCAAAAGCAGTGCTAAAGAAAACATCCCGAGAGGAAAACTCGGTCCTTGGCATTATATAGAATGAATCGTCTTTTGGGCACACAAGCTGGTGCAAAAATCAGCAAAGCCTCTGGTTTGGTCCCTTCTGCCAAGTCCTAACTCCACTCAGGACTCCAAGCTTGCAAGAAGCAGTCACTGGCTGCGAGCAAAGAAAACCAAAAAGGGCACGAATTTCATGGCAAAAGCAGTACAAAAGAAAACACGCGGAGAGCAAACTCTGTCCTTGGCTTTATATAGAATGAATGGCCTATCAGGCGCACTAGCCAGTGCAAAAAATGGCGAAGTCTCTGGTTTGAGCCCTTCTGCAGAAGTCCTAACTCCACTCAGGACTCCCAGCTTGCAAGGAGTCACTGGCTGCCAGCAAAGAAAACCGAAAAGGGCAGGTATTTCACAGCAAAAGCAGTACTAAAGAAAACATGCCGAGAGAAAAACTGGGTCCTTGGTGTTAGTTATATAGAATGAATTGCCTATCAGGCGCACAACCAGTGCAAAAATCGGCAAAGCCTCCGGTTTGATCCCTTCTGGGAAGTCGTCACTCCGCTAGGGACTCCGAGCTTGCAAGAAGCAGTCACTGGCTGCGAGCTAAGAAAACCGATAAGGGCATGAATTTCAAGGCAAAAGCAGTACTAAAGAAAACATGCCGAGAGAAAAACTCGGTCCTTGGCTTTATATGAATGGATCAAAGTTTAGGCGCACTAGCCGGTGCAAAAAAAAAAAAAAAAGGCAAAGATTCTGCTCAGGTCCTCACTCTGCTCTGGACTCCGAGCTTGGGAAAAGCAGTCACTGGCTGCGAGCAAAGAAAACCGAAAAGGGTACGAATTTCACAGCAAAAGCGGTACAAAAGAAAAACACGGGTGAGCAAAACTATGTCCTTGGTGTTACATAGAATGGGTCGCCTTTGGGCGCACTAGCCCGAGCAAAAAATGGCAAAGCCTCCGGTTTGATCCCTTCTGGGAAGTCGTCACTCCACTCAGGACTCTGAGCTTGCAAGAAGCAGTCACTGGCTGCGAGCAAAGAAAACCGAAAAGGGCACGAATTTCATTGCAAAAGCAGTACTAAAGAAAACACGCCGAGAGCAAACTCTGTCCTTGGCGTTAAATAGAATGAATTGTCTATCAGGCGCACTAGCCAGTGCAAAAATCGGCAAAGCCTCTGGTTTGATCTCTTCTGGGAAGTCGTTACTCCACTAGGGACTCCGAGCTTGCAAGAAGCAGTCACTAGCTGCGAGCAAAGAAAACCGAAAAGGGCACGAATTTCACGGCAAAAGCAGTACAAAAGAAAACATGCCGAGAGCAAAACTCGGTCCTTGGTGTTATATAGAATGAATCGCCTTTTGGGCACACAAGCCGGTGCAAAAACCCACAAAGCCTCGGGTTGATCCCTTCTGCAGAATCCTCACTCCGCTTTGGGACTCCGACTTGCAAGAAGCAGTAACAGGCTGGGAGGGAAGAAAACTGAAAAGGGCACGAATTTCACGGCAAAAGCAGTACAAAAGAAAACATGCCGAGAGAAAAACTCGGTCATTGGCGTTATATTCAATGGATCGCAGTTTAGCGCACTAGCCCCTGCAAAAACCGGCAAAGCCTCCGATTTGATCCCTTCTGAGGAAGTAGTCACTCTGCTTGGGACTCTGAGCTTTCAAGAAGCAGTCACTGGCTGCGATCAAAGAAAACCGAAAAGGGCATGTTCTTCACGGCAAAAGCAGTACTAAAGAAAACATGCCAAGAGAAAAACTCAGTCCTTGGCATTATATAGAATGAATCGCCTTTTTGGCACACAAGCCTGTGCAAAAAACGGCAAAGCCTCCGGTTTGGTCCCTTCTGTCGAGGTCCTAATTCCACTAGGGACTTCAAGTTTGCAAGAAGCAGTCACTGGCTGCGAGCAAAGAAAACTGAAAAGGGCATGAATTTCACGGCAAAAGCAGTACTAAAGAAAACATGCCGAGAGCAAAACTCGGTCCTTGGCATTATATAGAATGAATCGCCTTTTGGGCACACAAGCCGGTGCAAAAAACGGCAAAGCCTCCTGTTGGTCCCTTCTGCAGAAGTCCTAACTCCCCTCATGACTCCAAGCTTGCAAGAAGCAGTCACTGGCTGCGAGCAAAGAAAACTGAAAAGGGCACGAATTTCATGGCAAAAGCAGTACAAAAGAAAAACACGGGTAGAGGAAAACTCTGTCCTTGGCGTATATAGAATGGATCGCAGTTTAGGCGCACTAGCCCGTGCAAAACAAGGCAAAGCCTCAGGTTTGATCCCTTCTACTCAAGTCCTCACTCCGCTTGGGTCTCCGAGCTTGCAAGAAGCAGTCACTGGCTGTGAGCAAAGAAATCCGAAAAGAGCATGTACTTCACGGCAAAAGCAGTACTAAAGAAAATATGCCGAGAGAAAATCTCGGTCCTTGTCATTATATAGAATGAATCGTCTTTTGGGCACACAAGCCCATGCAAAAACAGCAAAGTGAGTACTAACTCCACTCGGGACTCCAAGCTTGCAAGAAGCAGTCACTGGCTGCCAGCAAAGAAAACCGAAAAGGGCACGAATTTCATGGCAAAAGCAGTACAAAAGAAAACAGGCGGAGAGCAAACTCTGTCCTTGGCGTTAAATAGAATGAATGGCCTATCAGGCGCACTAGCCAGTGCAAAAAACGGCGAAGCCTCCGGTTTGATCCCTTCTGCAGAAGTCCTAACTCCACTCGGGACTCCCAGCTTGCAAGAAGCAGTCACTAGCTGCCAGCAAAGAAAACTGAAAAGGGCACGTATTTCACAGCAAAAGCAGTACTAAAGAAAACATGCCAAGAGAAAAACTGGGTCCTTGGCGTTAGTTATATAGAATGAATTGCCTATCAGGCGCACAACCAGTGCAAAAATCGGCAAAGCCTCCGGTTTGATCCCTTCTGGGAAGTTGTCACTCCGCTAGGGACTCCGAGCTTGCAAGAAGCAGTCACTGGCTGCCAGCAAAGAAAACCGAAAAGGGCACGTATTTCATGGCAAAAGCAGTACAAAAGAAAACATGCCGAGAGCAAAACTTGGTCCTTGGTGTTATATAGAATGAATAGCCTTTGGGGCACACAATCCGGTGCAAAAACCCTCAAAGCCTCGATTTGATCCCTTCTGCAGAATCCTCACTCCGCTTTGGGATTCCGAGCTTGCAAGAAGCAGTAACAGGCTGGGAGGGAAGAAAACCAAAAAGGGCACAAATTCCAAGGCAAAAGCAGTACAAAAGAAAAACACAGGTAGAGCAAAACTCTGTCCTTGGCGTTATATTGAATGGATCGCAGTTTAGGCCCACTAGCCTGTGCAAAAAACGGCGAAGCCTCAGGTTTGATCTCTTCTGCTCAAGTCCTCACTCCACTTGGGTCTCCGAGCTTGCAAGAAACAGTCACTGGCTGCGAGCAAAGAAAACCAAAAAGGGCATGAATTTCACAGCAAAAGCAGTACTAAAGAAAACATGCCAAGAGAAAAACTCGGTCCTTGGCATTATATAGAATGAATCGTCTTTTGGGCACACAAGCTGGTGCAAAAAACGGCAAAGCCTCTGGTTTGATCCCTTAGGCTGAAGTCATCACTCTGCTCAGGATTCTGAGCTTGCAAGAAGCAGTCACTTGCTGTGAGCAAAGAAAACTGAAAAGGGAATGTATTTCACGGCAAAAGCAGTTCAAAATAAAGACGGGCACAGAGCAAAACTAGGTCTTCGGGAATATCAAGTCCTTTTGCCTTTTACAGCAGTGATCAAGTAGGGCTGCCTCTGCCCTACTTGATGGTGACTACAGAAGCCTGGAGCTGGCGGGCTGACCCGCACCATCACTGGCTGCAGGAAGGAGCCTCTGGTCTGGCCCCTTGGAGTCCCGTGGAGATGAAGCGCTTTCCTTCAATGCTGAAAGGGATTCCATCGCAGCGTGGATAACGATTGCAAACGATGTGTGTATCTTTTACTGGGTTCTCAGAATGATTCCATCGCAGCGTTTATATCGATGTCGGATACTATTTATATCGCAGCGCTTCCATCGGATTACCAGGGTGAGATAGATCAGCATCTATATGGAATAATCTTACTCAGTCTGAGGAAAGAGAATTAGCTTTGGTGCCAAAAATAGAACAAGCTGAAATAGCTCAATTGAGGCTTATCGTTCAACGTTCAAAACAAACAAGATCTCCCACACCTTCCATAATTGCAGGACTTGACCCTCCACCTAAAAGTCCCTCATTGTTGCCTCGGCAGCATAGGTGAAGGCAACAATGATTTCTGTAATACCAATTATATTTCTGTAATATAATAATAATAATTAATAAATATTTTAATAATATTTCTGTGATAAATAAGGGACCGTGACTAGCTCAATTAATTAGGTTGCCTCAACTCGCTACAAAAAATAAAAGTGTAACAGTTAAAAGCTTTGGGTCCTCAGATACTTATTGGATACAGGCTATTAGTTGCCAGCATACAAAAAATAAAAATGTAACAGTTAAAAGAGGGAATGAAAGCTTTGGGTCCTCAGATACTTATTGGATACAGACTCTTAGTTGCCAGCTTCTGTAGCTAACTCTTAAAAATTAATGGAAAAGCTTTTAAAGGGTTACTAGATACTGGAGCTGATGCATCTGTTATTACCATGAGTCAGTGGCCTTCAGCCTGGCCTAAACAACCCTCTATAACCTAGTTACAGTTCAAAGCCTGAGCAAAGAAGTGACTTATTATTTTGGCAGGACACTGATGGGCATGAGGGATATTTTAAACCTTACATAGTACCAAATTTACCAGTTAATTTGTGGGGCTGAGATGTTATGGAAAAGATGGGTGTTTATCTTTACAGCCTCAATCAAGCTGTTTCACAGCAGCTTTTTTTTTTTTTTGTACTGGAGATTGAACTCAGGGGCATTCTACCTCCGAGCTATACCCCCAGCCCTACTTTTTATTCTTTATTTTGAAACAGGGTCTACTGAGTTGCGGAGGGCCTCACTAGGTAGCTGAGGCTGGCCGCGAACCTGGATCCTCCGGTCTCAGTCTCCCAAATGCTGGGATTACAAGCATGTGCCGCCACCATGCCCGGCTCACAGCAGCTTTTTGACCAAGGACTTCTTCCTAGCTAAGGTCTGGGAAAAATATGACAGGGAATGATTACTCCAATTAAAGCAAAGAGACATTCTTCCACAGCTGGCTTAGGATAATTTTAGTGTCAGCCATTGTCCTGCCTGCTCCCCACACAGACTCTATCACATGGAAACATGATAAGCCTGTTTGGGTGGACCAGTGGTTGTTAAATCAGGAAAAAATTATAGCAGCTCAAGCATTAGTGCAGGAACAGCTTGATGCTGGACATATAGAGCCTTCTAATTCTCCATGGAACTCTCCTATCTTTGTGATTAAGAAAAAATCTGGCAAATGGCATTTGCTACAAGATTTGCATAAAGTAAATGAAACAATGGAAATAATGGGTGCTTTGCAACTTGGCCTTCCTAATCCTCCAGTTATTCTGGCAAACACATTTAAAATTATTATAGATTTAAAAGACTGTTTTTATACAATTCCTTTAAGTCCTTCTGATTATAAAAGGTTTGCATTCAGTGTGCCCTCTACCAACTTTAAAGAGCCTATGAAAAGATATCATTGGAAGGTCTTGCCTCAGGGGATGGCCAATAGCCCCACCTTGTGTCAAAAATTTGTAGCATCTGCTATTGCTGGAGTTAGAAAACAATATCCTATGGTGTACATGATTCATTATATGGATGATATTTTAATAGCTCATGAGTCTGAAGCTTTATTGTTAACTGTTCATGCTGCTCTAAGAGAAGCACTTATTCAATCTGGCCTGGAAATTGCACCAGATAAAGTACAGATTAAAACTCCTTATCAATATCTGGGACATATGCTAAATTTTCAATTTATTAAGCCTCAGTGTATACAAATTCATAGAGATCATTTGCATACATTGAATGATTTCCAAAAATTGTTAGGGGATATTAATTGGTTACATCCTCATCTGAAATTATCTACTGGAGAATTAAAGCCTTTGTTTGATATTCTTAAAGGTGATTCTGACCCTAATTCTCCTCGTAATTTAACTGAGGAGGCTCGCAAGACATTACTTTTGGTTGAATCAGCAATTGAAAAACAACAAGTGATTTATTTAAATTATAATTTGCCATGGGCAGCTTATGTTTTAGCAACAAAGCATACTCCAACTGCTGTTTTGCGGCAAAATGGACCTTTGCTTTGGTTGCATTTACCTGTGTCTCCTTTAAAAGATTTAAGTCCTTATTATGAAGCTATGGCTACATTAATACAAATGGTTCGAGTAGAGTCTCAAAAATGTTTTGGTAAAGAACCTTCAAAAATTGTAGTTCCTTTTACTAAACAACAGATTCATTGGCTTTTTCAAAATTCTGATTCTTGGGCAATTGCTTTTGCTAATTTTATGGGAACTATTGAAATACATTATCCTAAGGATAAACTTTTGCAATTTGCAAATTGTACATCATTTGTATTTCCTTCTATTGTTAAAAATCAACCATTACCAGATGCCTGTACTGTTCTTACAGACTGCTCTTACAGTCGAGCAGTTTATGTTTTAAATGGCCAGTCACATATTTTTGAGACTTCTCCGGCCTCTGCTCAAGTTGTTGAATTACGAGCTGTGGCTGCTGTTTTTCAAATTTTAGCTAATACTATTTTTAATTTGTATACAGATAGTCACTATGTGGCACAAGCTTTACAAGTTTTGGAAACTGTTCCTTATTCAGACACTGCTGATCAGCAAATATAAGCTTTATTTTCACAAATTCAAAATGCAATTAATAATCGGACTCTTCCTTGTTTTGTTGGTCATATTCGTGCCCACTCCGGGCTTCCAGGCCCACTTTCTACTGGAAATGCTTTAGCTGATGCAAACACTCAAATCATTGGAGTTTCTTAAGAAACTCAAGCTCAGCAATCTCATGCTTTACATCATCAAAATAGTTTTGGGCTGCAAAAAAAGTTTAATATTTCACGAGAGGCAGCATGACAAATCGCTAAAGCCTGCCCTTCTTGTCAACCCTATTTACCTGCTCCCCATTATGGAGTAAATCCTTGAGGTTTAATCAATTACGGCAAATGGATGTGACTCATGTTGCTGATTTTGGTTGTTTAAAATATGTGCATGTCTCAATTGACACTTACTCCGGATTTCTTTTTTTTTTTTTTTTTTTTTTGCGGTACTGGAGATTGAACTCAGGAGCACTCTACCTCCGAGCTATACCCCCAGCCCTATTTTTTTTTATTCTTTATTTTGAAACAGGGTCTCACGAAGTTGCAGAGAGCCTCACTAGGTAGCTGAGGCTGGCCTCTAACCTGGATCCTCCGGTCTCAGCCTCCCGAATGCTGGGATTACAAGTGTGCACCACCACGCCCAGCTTCAGAATTTCTTATGGCAACCACACAAACAGAAGAAGCTACAAAACATGTTATTGCACACTGTTTGGCTTGCTTTGCCTTTATGGGCATACCAAAAATTTTAAAGACAGATAATGGTACTGGATATACCAGTCAAGCTTTTGCATCTTTTTGCAAACAATTTCAAATTTGTCATAAAACAGGTATTCCTTATAATCCTCAAGGGCAAGGTATTGTAGAATGTGCTCATGGATCTTTAAAAAATACTATCAATAAAATAAAAAAGGGGGAGGCCTACCCTACCTTGACACATAATCTACTGAAACATTCTCTTTTTATTTTAAATTTTTTGAATACTGATGCTCATGGTTGCTCAGCAGCTAAACGCTTTTGGCATCCACCTACTAAAGATAAATTTGTTTATTTAAATGGAGAAATCCCTGTACACATAAATGGGAGAGGCCCGACCCTGTGATTTTATGGGGACGAGGCCATGTGTGTGTTTTTTCACAGAATGAAAATGAGGCACGCTGGTTACCAGAACGTTTGGTGCGACATTCACAACCATCAGACACTAACTCTGATCCTGAGACTCCTGGTGCTGATGTCCCTGATACACCTAATTCCGATGAGAGTAGATGACGTTTATTAGGTTTATGTTCCTGATCCACCATTGCTTCACCCCACGATATGGGAAGAAAAGCAGATCATGGTGACGGTAAACAACTCTCGACTCCTTGGCCTTCCAGCTATAGACGATTCTCAGATCCCAGAAGCTGTCTCAATTGATTACACTGGGATAGGTGTGGGCACACCTATATGTTTTTCAAAATATATAACTGTTCCTGGATGCTTAATTTTGACATCACAATTTCTCCAAAAGACTGGACCTTTAAATTGTAATATACGAGGAATAGTTATGTGGGGACTAAAAGGAGATGAGGTGGAAAATCTAATCTCCCCTCAATCTCAGTTACCTTGTGAAGAGGACTTAATGTGTTACAACAATAGCATCCCCTGAAGAATGTGCATCTCTTCTACACCCCAGAGAAGCAACATCACAGGAATGGATAAGTATGTTTTGGACTGGTCTGTAGGCCAAGCTTTTAATCCATACTTAGGGCAGTGGGCTGTCTCAACAGAAAGCAATCAAACTAAACGTAGAGCTTTATCTGAAATGAAATTTGGTTTTACTGCAGAAATGTGGCAGTCATCTTTACGTAAACCTCAGACCCATATATGGAAAATAGCAGCTGCTGTGGGAGAAGTAGTTCCTTATAGAAATGATGTTTACCTTAAGCCTGAAGTTATGACTGCTTGTGTTAATTTACTATATGTTTTGCTTATAGGAAAAGTAGATATTGATTTTAATGGTGAAAGTTTTAATTTTTCTTGTTTAAACTGCATGCTTACTCCCTGTGTAACCAGAGTTCCTATTGGTACACAAGTTATAATAGTTAAATAGACATCTTTTGTGTTATTATCTGTTAATTTGACTGAACCTTGGTATAGTGACAAAGGATTACAGGTTCTTCAGGAAATTAAACAGGCATTTATCTTTGGATTTGTTAAAGTTACACCAGGAGATTTTTGGTCTACGTAATGCAGAGCCCATTTCTATTAATGTGGCAGAAACAGCTAAGACATTTGTAGATTGGCTTCAATCCTTGGTGCCTACTTGGCCCTCTTTTACCTCCTTACTGGGAGGAGTTATTGGGTTAGCAGCAATAGTCATTCTAGGCTTATGCATTCTACCACTCGTTGTATGCCTTGTGGTCAATGCCTTTGTTAGTATATGAGCAGATTTACATGGAATAAAATTGCAAGCACTGCCTCGCACAGGGCCTGGTAGTCAACAACGGGTTCGATTTTCTCTGGGCAATATCAACCTAAGACAGGGCTCATTGAATGACTCATCGAGACCCCATGATGGGTAAGATTTTGCACCTGGTAGGAAATGGTCTAAGACAGACACAGTCCTTCGTGCATTTTAAAATAAAAATGGGGGAGTTGTGGGAGCCCAGCTGGGCCCTTTCTCCCTGGCAGCTGCTATCTGCATATATGAGTAATTATACTTCTGCTCTGGCTAATTTGGTGTCTCGAAGTTTGGAGATTGCTCCTAGGATGCGTAGATGAAAGACCCTCTTTCTTCTTAGAAAAGAGATATATGACTCTGTCGGAGACCGACAGTGCTCAAGGTCTGCCTTTGCTGACTCATAGGCATAGAAGTCTGTTCTTACAGAGATAAAGATTACCATAACATGCGCTGACTATTGACTCAGGGAAAAGTCCTACTTTGCTTCAAGTTCCAGGAATCAAGAGGTTTATTCAGACTTTATCAGGCTGTTATAGTAATGAATTGCGTGAATATTTGTTCCTTAAACTGTGTACCCTCAGATGATTAATTTTCACAAAATGTAACCACTGTGAGAAAACATTAACTTTAACGTATATTCTGGTGCTCAAAGAAGTATATAATGACTGGGTTAAATAAACTCCGGCGCGGCAGTATTCACTGTCAGCCCTCCTGAATCTATCCCTTGTTTTTCTCTTTCTTAAGCAACTTTTATCTTTGTTTCTCTCAAGTCACACTTTCTCCCTCCAAGCTTGTCCGAATTAGCTGGCTGGCTCCAGCTCCGATAGTGGCGCCCGGATCAGAGACTTGGATACAGAGATAAAGCAGTGATTGTCACCGCAGAAGAATGCTAACAACGAAAAGGTAAAAAAGAGAAACACGGTTGAATTCTTTTTTTCAGGAGTTTTTTTTTTTTTTTTTTTTTTTTTTTTGCAGTACTGGGGATTGAACTCAGGGGCATTCTACCTCTGAGCTACACCCCCAGCCCTATTTTTATTCTTTATTTTGAAACCGAGTCTCACTAAGTTGCGGAGTGCCTCACTAGGTAGCTGAGGCTGGCCACGAACCCAGATCCTTCGGTCTCAGCCTCCCGAATGCTGGGATTACAAGCGTGCGCCACCACGCCCGGCTTCAGGAGTTTTTATATACAATTAAAAAGAAAATGGGCCAAGGTAATAGTCAACTACTCTTTGTACAGTTGTTAAAGAATATGATAAGTGCTCCAGGAGTGAAAGTTAGTCACCAGAGACTTAGTGATTTTCTTAATTTTGTAGAAGAAGTATGTCCCTGGTTTCCTGAGAAAGGAACTGTAAATATAGAAACATGACTAAAAGTAGGAAGATGTTTACAGATCATTATGAAGTCCATGGTCTTGATAAAATGCCTGTAGATAGATAGGCTTTTAATTTGCTGTACAATAAGCCATAGCTGAGCTAATTCAGTTCGCAGGAGTTCTACATCTGTGGTAGATTCTTTTGGATGAGACAAGGTAATTAATGGAGTCTCTTTCTCGATATCAGCCAAATTTGTACAAGAACTATTGATCAGTGGTGGAATTGCTTTCCAATCTGTATTATGCACTCTGATTAAAGATAGCTTAGGCTATGGACTCTGATTAAAGATAGCTTAGATTTAAGACATGAACAGCATAAATTAGAAGAAGCATTGGGTTCTGCTGAAGCCAAAGAAGGTCTTCCTGTTGTGCCTTCTGCTCCTGTGAATGGTAACAACCTTTTAGACCCTGATGAGGTGCATAATACAGATTGGAAAGCAATTCCACCACTGATCAATAGTTCTTGCACAAATTTGGCTGATATCGAGAAAGAGACTCCATTAATTACCTTGTCTCATCCAAAAGAATCTACCACAGATGTAGAACTCCTGCGAACTGAATTAGCTCAGCTATGGCTTATTGTACAGCAAATTAAAAGAGAGGGATCTTCTCCACCTTCGGTGATTGCAGGGCTTGACCCTCCACCTGAGTATTCTCCTCTTCCTCCACCACCAGTTGCTGCTGCAGTGCAACAGTCTCCAGAGCAGCTTTTTCCAGCTATCCTTCTTTCTCCTCCTAAAATGTCATCATTACAAGCCTCTCTTTATGAGGCAAAATGGAGAGGGGAGGATACTGCAGGATTTAAATTAACTATGCCAGTGTATGAGGTTGCAGATGCTCAAGGGAATGCTCGTAGACAGCATGTCCCTGTTCCTTTTAAACAACTCAAGGAATTAAAAACAGCTTGTGCTCAATATGGCCCTACAGCTCCTTTTACTCAAGCACTCATAGAGTCACTGGCTACAGATACCTCATATTGTCCTAATGATTGGAAAGGGATAGCAAAAGCTTGCTTGTCAGGAGGAGATTATATCTTGTGGAAGACAGAATTTTATGAACAATGTCAACAGACAGCGGCAGCTAATGTAGCTCAAGATCCACCTGTGGATACTACCTTTGATATGTTGGTAGGTGAGGGACCTTATATAGAAACCATACAACAGATTGATGGCAGCCAGGAGTATATGCACAAGTCACTGCTGCAGCTAAGCAAGCTTGGCTCTCTTTACCATCTTCAGAGAAGGGTACAGAAGAATTTTCTAAAACAAGACAGGGCCCTGATGAACTTTATCAGGATTTTGTTTCCAAACTTAGTCAAACAGCAGAAAGATTATTAGGAAGTAATGAAGCCAGTAATATTGAGGTTAAACAACTGGCATATGAAAATGCAAATGCCACCTGACAGGCAACATTGAGGCCTTATCGTAAGAAGGGAACCTTGTCAGATTTCATTCGCATGTGTACTGATATAGGCCCCTCTTATAATCAAGGGATTGCTATAGCTGCAGCATTACAGGGAAAATCTGTTAAGGAGGTCCTATACCAACAGTCTCACAAACAAAAAGGGAAATTTGCACAACAGCCAGGTGTATGCTATGAATGTGGAAAGCCAGGATATGTGATTCGTCAGTGTCCTGAAAGGCTTCCAAGGAAAGCAAATGGTGCTAACATAAGGGGCCCAAATTTATGCCCAAGATGTAAAAGAGGAAAGCTAAAGAGTGCAGATCTAAAAGAGATGATCAGGGAAATCCTCTCCCACAGGGAAACGGGGGGTGGGGGTGGGGGACAGCCTCAGGCCCCGAAGCAACCACGTTTTGGGGCAATACAGACCTTCATTCCTCAGATGGAAAAGTCCAAAAACAATCCGTTTGTAGCCTCTACGGAGCAACTCCAGGTAGCGCAGGATTGGACCTCAATTCCTCCACCAGCACAATATTAACTCCTGAAATGGGCATGCAAATCCTACCCACAGGAATTTTTGGTCCTTTACCTGAGGGGACTGTTGGTCTTTTGTTAGGAAGAAGTTGTACTACTATGAAAGGACTTTTGGTAGCTCCAGGAGTTATTGATACTGATTATGAAGGTGAAATTAAAATCATGACTCATTCTCCTGCTAATATTTCTATGATAAATAAGGGACAGCAACTAGCTCAATTAATTCTTTTATCTCAAGTCACTACAAATAATAAAAGTGTAACAGTTAAAAGAGAGGATAAAGGTTTTGGGTCCTCAGATGCTTATTGAATACATGTTATTAGCAGCCAGTGTCCAGAGCTAACTTTAAAATTAATGGAAAAGCCTTTAAAGGGTTACTTAATACTGGAGCTGACGTGTCTGTCATTACCATGAGTCAGTGGCCTTCAGCTTGGCCTAAACAACCCTCTATAACCCAGTTACAGGGTTATATTGGTCAATCTCAAAACCCTGATCAAAGTAGTGACTTATTATTTTGGCAAGACACTGATGGGCATGAGGGATATTTTCAACCTTATATAGTACCAAATTTACCAGTTAATCTGTGGGGCTGAGATGTTATGAAAAATATGGGTGTTTATCTTTACAGCCCCAGTCAAGCTGTTTCACAGTGGCATTCTACCTCTGAGCTATACCCCGAGCCCTATTTTTTATTCTTTATTTTGAAACCGAGTCTCACTAAGTTGCGGAGTGCCTCCGTAGCTGAGGCTGGCCTCGAACCCGGATCCTCCGGTCTCAGCCTCCCGAATGCTGGGATTACAAGCATGCGCCACCATGCCCGGCTCACAGTAGCTTTTTGATCAAGGACTTTTTCCTAGCCAAGGTCTGGGGAAAAAAGGAAAGGGAATGATTACTCCAGTTGAAGCAAAGAGACATTCTTCCAGAACTGGCTTAGGATATTTTTAGCATCGGCCATTGCCCTGCCTGCTCCCCATGCAGACCCTATTACATGGAAACATGATAAGCCTGTTGGGTGGACCAGTGGCCATTAAATCAGGAAAAAATTATAGCAGCTCAAGTGTTAGTGCAGGAACAGCTTGATGCTGGACATGTAGAGCCTTCTAATTCTCCATAAACAAATTACTGATCTTATTCATCCTAAAAGATTTGTAGCTGCTCTAATTTTAAAAATGTCTACCTTAATCTCAGTTATTACTTCTTTTTTTTTTTTTTTTTTTTGTGTGTGTTACTGGGGATTGAACTCAGGGGCATTCTACCTCCGAGCTATACCCCCAGCCCTATTTTTTATTCTTTATTTTGAAACAGGGTCTCACTAAGTTGCGGAGTGCCTCACTAGGTAGCTGAGGCTGGCCTCGAACCTGGATCCTCCTGTCTCAGCCTCCCGAATGCTGGGATTACAAGCATGCGCCACCACGCCCGGCTCTCAGTTATTACTTCTTTAACTGTTTGAACTACTGCTTTAGTTACCAATATTAATACTAAAAGGTTTGTACAAAATTATTTCACAATGTAATTCAAGAACAGAATTATGACAAAAAGAAACTAGTATGTAGGAATGAGAGAGAAATGTAAAAGAATACATGGGTATAAAAAGTTTTGGTAAAAAATGATAAAAGTAAGAAAGCATTTTGTATAAAGTAAGATTTATCCTAAGGTTGTCCCAAAAGAAATAAAAAAGGTTTAAGACAAGTAGCAAAAGGTTTGTGGATGTGTATAAGAGGATAAAGCTTATAAAAGAAATTTTACATATATGATAAAGATAGTTTTATTTAAAATGAGTAGGCAAAAAAAAAAAATTGGCAATAAGGTCCTATTAAAGCCTACCTCTTTTGAGACCCTAGTGGCCATAATACTTCTGTTTATATTTGACCCATGTATATTAAATTATGTGGATAAGTTTGTCTTCAACGAACTTAAAGCAATTAAATTAAAAAATAAAAAAGGGGGAGTCCTACCCTACCTGGCCACATAATCTGCTGAAACATTCTCTTTTCTTCCTTCCTTTCTTTCTTTTTTTTTTTTTTTTTTTCTGTACTGGGGATTGAACTCAGGGGCATTCTACCTCCGAGCTATATCCTCAGCCCTAGTTTTTATTCTTTATTTTGAAACAGGGTCTCACTAAGTTGCAGAGTGCCTCACTAGGTAGCTGAGGCTGGCCGCGAACCCGATCCTCCAGTCTCAGCCTCCCAAATGCTGGGATTACAAGCATGCACCACCACGCCCGGCTTGAAACATTCTCTTTTCATTTTAATTTTTTTTTTTTTTTTTTTTTTTTTTTTTT
>PVLC010033972.1:0-17154 GCA_004027655.1 Graphiurus murinus | reverse complement strand
AAAAAAAAAAAAAAAAAAAAAAGTAGGTTTTATCCCTTCTAACAAAAATAAATAAATATAATTGCCCATATTTTACCTTTGAAATTCAAAATATTCTGGTATTTTTTCGGTACTGGGGGATGGAACTCAGGGGAATTCTAATTCTAAGCTACACCTCCAGTCCTGTTTTTTATTCTTTATTTTGAAACAGGGTCTCACTAAGTTGCAGAGGGCCTCAATAAATAGCTGAGGCTGGCTGCGAACCTGGATCCTCCGGTCTCAGCCTCCCAAGTACTGGAATGACAAGTGTGCACCACGATGCTGGGCTGAAATTCAAAATATTCTGATTGATCTTTATTGCATAATATATCCCTTATTAGCGTCATAATATTCTACATGTTTTATCTAAAAACAACTTTTGAAGCTTAAAATGTATGAAAGAACACACTTAAAAAGTTTTCATTTTTCAATAGTAAGGAGTCTTAAAACACAAATGATTTCAATAGCATAGTTGTATGTGATAAACCTATTGATCACCAGATGTCACTCTTGTTTCATGCTATATAAAGACAATTTTCAACCAGAAAATGGAAGAGATAATGTAATGCTGGCTTTCAATTGGTGAAACATTTTATCAGCAGGGAAGATTTATATCCTGTAATTAAGAAATAAGACCTAAATGGAATTCCTTTTGATAGTAGAAAGGCAAAAAACTTGATTGGTTTTAATTACCAGAAAAAGCAAGGTAATTGTTTAAAATACAAATGACCAAAAATGAAGAAATTATTGCATGGACTTTAACTTGTTAATAATATGCTAGCTTCATTAAATTGACATATACAATACTTAATTCATTGTTTTAATTTATATCATTAAAGTTATAATGGAAGTTTGCTTTTATTTATTTTATAATGTACTTTTATTGGTGCATTATAGCCTCACATCATAATGTAAATCATGTTGACACTGACATACATGCACACAGCACACAGAACTTGGTGGTTCCCCCCCTCTATATTTCCCCTCTTCCTAATACAGAGTACTGAGATTGACATTGGTATATTCACATATGTACACATAGTTGATGGTAGTATTTCCATCAATGAGCCTCAGTTGTAACAGAAATTTGAAGTGTCATTTTCTCCTAATTTTTTCTAAGAGCTGATTAAGTTGAAGGTAGGTAAATAACAAACTAGAAATTGTTATAAATGTCTTCAAATTTTCCTACTAACGAGTGTCATCTAGCCGGGCATGGTAGTGCACACTTGTAATCCCAGTACTTGGGAGGCTGAGATAGGAGGATCACAGGTTCTAGGACAGCCTCAGCAAGTAGGGAGACTCTCAACAACCTAGTGAGACCCTGTTTCCAACTATGAAATAATATCGGACTAAGGGTATAGCTCAAAGGTAGAATGCCTCTGGGTTCAATCCCCAGTACCACAAGGAAAAAAAAAGAAAGAAAGAAAAAGAGTGTCATCGTTTTGTGAAGGTCATTCTTTTCAATGGTATGTAAGGTAATTGGATTTTTAATAAATACCATAAAAAGTTATACTAACAAATTTTACCTGAAGCTGAGCATGGTGGTGCAGCCTATAATCCCTGTATTTGGGAGGCTGACATGGGGGATCACAGGTTAGAAGAGCCTAAGCAACTTAGCAAGGCTCTCAGCAATTTAGCAAGACCCTGTTTACAAATAAAAAGTAAAATAGGGCTGAGGGTATAGCTCAGAGGTAATATGGCCCTGGGTTCAATCCCTAGCACCACAAAATGAAACAAAACAGCAAAAACAATTTGTACTTGAAAATACATTTAATGTCAATATGTTAAATTATATTTCAATTTTAATTCCTAGAACTTATTATGTACTGACTAGATACAATACATTAACTCATTTAATTCTGTCAATAAAACCATGAGATAGATATTCATCAGTTATATTTTAGAGTTGAACAAACGGAGTCTCAAAAGATATAAAGTGAAGTTCTGGTTTCAAACCCAATATGCATTATGCCAACCAATAAACTTTTAAGCAAGGGCTGGTAGGGAGGGTAATTCCATTCAAAGTTGAGGGTGCATTGAATTCTGTGCCCAAAACAAGGAGAATGAGTGACCATATAGTAAACTGAATGTTGAATGCAGAGACTCTCAGCCTTCATCCTTCATTGGCTTCCAGAACAGAGTCAGCCAGTAACAAAATACTTGAGATAATGAACTTACAGAGAAAAGGTTCATTTTGGTTCACAGTTTTGGAGGTTCTAGTCCATCTCTGATTGGCATTGTTGCTTTGGGCCTGTGGAAGGCAGCAGAGTATGGTGGGGAGCATGTGGCAGAGTGGAACTGCTCACCTCATGACCAGGAAGCAAAAGAGAAAAAGAGGAAAGGACTAAGGCCTTAAGATTCCCTTCAAGGCCACTAGCAAGCCATTTACACATGATTTTTGGGGGGACGTTGAACATCTAAACTATAGCAACCAGACTCTTGCCTTCCAGTTGGAGTATTAGGAAACTCAGAAATCTGACCAGGCCAGGATAAAATACCTAAAAACATCAACATTGGGGCTGTCCCCCCACTCTCCTCTCTCCAAAAAAAAGCCCATCCAGATAAACTTACAGAGAAGTTCAGAGTTGATAGGCTTTCTATGCATGGCCAAAGCTTCTAATTAGCTTCCTCTTAAGGGCATGTGGCCAAGTATCAATTACTTCTGCCCTCTGACAGAGGGAGTGATATGCCATCCCACATACCCCAAGATTTCTGGGTACAAGCAGCTAGTGTTCTCATAGAACTACAAAAGCTGATCTCCCCAAACCAATCAAAATAGTTTCCTTCCCTTGAATCTAAGCTGTCTTTAGAGACTTGCTTGATAATAAGATGCAGTAGATATGACATTCTGGGGTTTCCAAGCCTAAGTCATAACAAGTCTTGCAGCTTTCAGTTAGGTCCCTTGGAATACTTGCTCTTGGAACCCAGTTGGAATGAAGCCCAGCAGCCCTGTGGCTACGAACTGAGCTCCCCTAAACATTCCATCTGAACTTTTAGACAACAGCTAGTACCAGCTTGTGGGCCAAGTAAGTGAGTCATCTTGGAAGCGGATCTGCCAACTCTAGTCAAGCTGCCCCAGCGGAAGCTGTGTGTGGTAGAGATGAACTCTCTCTCTAAGTCCAATCCAAATTACAGGTTCATGAGCAAAATAAGTGACTGGTGCCGATATGCTTTTCCCTTTCAAAGTCTGTTAGTATGGGGAATTGCATTTGTAGATTTTTTGATGATGTACTTGAAACAAACCCTTTTTTATCTTGATTGTACTCCTCCAATTTGGACCCCCATACTAAGCATAACCATGGAAAGATAGATTTACCAAACAAACTAATAATTTTTTTTTTTTTCGGTACTGGGGATCTGGGGATTGAACCCAGGGGCATTCTACCTCCAAGCTATACCCTCAGTCCTATTTTTTATTCTTTATTTTGAAACAGGGTCTCACTAAATTGCAGAGGGCCTCACCAAGTAGCTGAGGCTGGCCGCAAACCTGGATCCTCCAGTCTCAGCCTCCCAAGTACTGGGATTACAAGCATGCGCCAACACGCCCGGCTCCAAACAAACTAACAATTTAAATAAAAATACATGAAAAATATTTCAACTATATCAGAAAATTTCAGACACAGGAGTAGACTATCATTACATAGTCCAAAAGACTCCTAGCTGGCAACACTGTAAACCAGTTTTCCTTATTTTGCATAATTAGGCTATTCTTTAATTTAGAACACTTAATACAGATGAGCTATTTTGTCTTACATTTTCTGGCTATTTTGAAGGCTGCACTTGGAGTTCAATTTTTTCATTTGTCCTTTTTATGATTCAGCTTGGGGACTTGATTAATAGCATTCCATTTAGAAAATAACTGAGGCTTTACTAATCTGAAATAATCAGAGGTGGAATTCTCTCTCTTCCTCTCTGTCTGTCCCTCTCAGTCTTATCTCACTGAATATTTCATTTCATAAATGTAATCAATTGTTTATGTAAAAATGAAAAAACACAATGAGCCTTGAAAGGTTCCTTAAAATGAAAAATAAGAAAAAATTAAAAAAAATAATAACAAGGCAGTGTAGAGGCTTGGAAGTGCCCCAGTTTTAAACATCTATCCACTGAAAAGGCATTTCTCTGCTTCTCAGATACAACAATATTTAAGAGAGAACCTCCTACCCATCCCCAACTCCTGAGGCCCCCACTCCCACATACATCCTTATATCTCCCCGTTTACTTTAAGGTGAAATGCTTTTAACAGATTTCCCCAAAGCATAGTGGAAGTGAGGAACTCTTCCCTTCCTCACCACCCTAAAATACTTTCTAGGACACAGAGACCTTAGTGAATTTTCTCTTAAGGTGCAATTCCATTTCTAAGGGGTTTCAATAAAAGTTTCCTCTAAAAGATTGCCTGCTTGGAAAAATGAACTAAAGTCCCAAGCAGTGAGGAACCAGCATTTATTGCCAGAAGTGACAGAGCAGAGAGTGGAGCTCCCAGCTGGGAAGCTGTCATTATGTAAATGTAGCCGTGTGACAGCCCTCTGAGGAGGACAAATGACTCGTCAGTGACTTCTTAATCAGCCTGTCTCTAGCAATAATAATCTAATCACTGGTCACCTAATTAAAAATGAAAGAAATTAGTGCCTTTTTTCAAACACTGAGCTTCTAGAATCTCAGGTTGCAGAGTGTCATTAAGCAGAGAGCTGTCAGCTGTTTGCATCCCGCATCATGGAGAGGCAGACCTTTGTGAGTTGTCTTATGCTCACGTCCCTGATTTGATTACTCTTGCTCTCTTTCAGTTAATGCGTTGATCTGGATGATTTGCTGCCATGGGCCTTTGTTCATTTTTTTATTCATTCTGCCTTTCTGCTACACACATTTATTGCAGACTACTGTATGCCAGGGTATATATCCTAGGGGGTATAAAGATGAATAGGGCACTGTTCCAGCATTCTTAATATCTCACTATGGGGTGAACAAATATAAAAAATATTTAATTATGATAGAATTTGATCAAGCTATAATAGAGATAATAACTGTACATGCATATCCCATATTATGGAAGATACAAAATTCTGGCCTAAAGCCAAAATCAGTCCATAGAATTAAAGAGTATTTAATCTGGGGAGTGTGTTCCTTAGTTTACTACCATATTTTCTTCTTTTAAAATTTGTCAGCCAGGCATGGTGGCGCACCCTTGTAATTCCAGTACTTGGGAGGCTGAGACCAGAGGATCCGGGTTCGCGCCCAGCCTCAGCTACTTAGTGAGGCCCTCTGGAACTTAGTGAGACCCTGTTTCAAAATAAAGAATAAAAAATAGGGCTGGGGGTGTAGCGCAGAGGTAGAATGCCCCTGGGTTCAATTCCCAGTACCGCAAAAAATAAATAAATAAATAAATAAATAAATAAATAAAATTTGTCTGCTTCATTCATGTATGTTAGCTGCCTAGTCCTTGTTAAGCCCTGAGTTTGAGGTCCTCATATAAAGATAGGTTTAACAAGTAAACACTGTTAGTAAGCTTTTAATTGCTGTGACAAAATGCCTAAGAAAATAAACTTAAGGAGGAAAGCTTTATTCAGGCTCACAGTTTCAGAGGTTTCAGTCCATGGTTGTCTGGCTCTGTTGTTTCTGGGCCTGTGATAAGGCAAAAACCTCCTTGCAAGGATGGCATGGTGGACCAAAACTATTTGGCTATGGCAGCGAGGAAGCAGAGAGGATGGGAGGGGAAAGGAGATGGGGACAAGATACACAACACATCCCCAAGGATCTATTTCCTCCAACAAGGCCCTATCTCCTAAGTTTCCACCACATCTCAATAGCCTATTGGATTGTGAATCTGTCAATGGATTAATCCATGGATGACATCAGAGCCCTTATAATCTATTCACCTTCCAAAAGTCCCACCTCTGAACAGCTGCACTGGGGACTAAGCCTTTGACACACGTGCCTGGGAGGGGATGTCATATCCGTACCATAATACCTATCATGAGATGCTATATTATAAATTGATTTTTAAAACTTATTTTAGATGAGTTTTAAAGAAAATTGTACAGTTTATTAAAATATTGTGACTCATGCTCTTCTCAGGTATGGAAAAAATGCTTCAATAGCCACCTATATTGTACAGCAGGGAAAATTAATAACAGTAATCAATAATACCTCATCTAATCAATATCTCAATCTGTTTCCATTTAAATAATTTTTGAGGATGCTCATTCCCTTTTTGGTCAGTACTTAGTCATTTGTCTCTCTTTCTCTTACCTGTTTCTCTCCAGGAAGTTTTAGGTATATGTGTTGTGGGGTGACTTTCTCGACTCTGAAATGGTGGAGAAAAAAGTGGTTTTCAACTCATTGCTGATCTGGTTTCAGAGTGGCTACTCTGCTGGATCTTGGATTAGTGACTGTAGAAGTGTAGCCTGTGCCTATTCTTTTGTGAACTATCCAAGTACAGACTCTACTGCTTAGCCCAGGGTAGCAGTCATTTGTCCCTGCCTCCAACTATAACTGAACCCAAGTTCAGAAGCTCATCTCATGGAAAAACTAATGTCTGCGAGTGTTGGAGCAAAAGAAAGTCTTTATTTAGTACCCAAAGAATGGAGAAGAGAGAGCCTTGCTCATAAATCATCTTCTCAAATTTAGAAGGTTAGGGAGGGTTTACAGATATGAGCTAGGAATAAGGAATGAGAGAAATAGGCTAACAAAAGGGAAAAATATTTGTGTTTTCTTTCATGAATATTTCACTCCTTTTATAGTTGGTGTTCCTGGTCATAGCAGCTGGTAGATATCTTTAGTCTTAAAGGAAAAGAGAGGAGAGAGAGAGAGAGAGAGAGAGAGAGAGAGAGAGAGAGAGAGAATATGAATAAGACATAGGGTTAAGTCAAGTTAACCCTATGCTAGTTTTTTTTTTTTTTTTTTTTTTTGCGGTACTGGGGATTGAACTCAGGGGCATTCTACCTCCAAGCTACACCCCCAGCCCTATTTTTTATTTTTATTTTGAAACCGGGTCTCACTAAGTTTCAGAGTGCCTCACTAGGTAGCTGAGGCTGGCCTCCAACCCGGATCCCCCGGTCTCAGCCACCCAAATGCTGGGATTACAAGCATGTGCCACCATGCCTGGCTCCTATGTTACAGTTTTGAACAAAACATTTCTCAAGTGATCAACATGCCTACATGCAGAGGTGAGTAGAATCTGACCTAAAGGTTAAGGCAATGTAATGATTTGGATTTATAATGTCCCCTGAGACCTCATGGAGAGTAGGGAGCTATGTTTGAGGTAGGGTTTGGCTGAGAAGGGGCAACTAGGGGTATGGCCTTGGGGTATATATATGGTTCCTCCTCCCCATACTCTCTCTTTTTGCCTTCCTGATGTGAAAGCAGAGCTTTTGAGCTCTTCCTCTTTCTGTTCCTGCTACACCATGCCTTGAGCTCCTCAGACCTAGCCTAGCATGGACTGAACCCTGAAATCTCCAAAACTGAACAAAAAAAAAAATCTTCTTTCCTCTAAGTTGTGTGGTCAGTTGTTTTGGATTATAGCAGTAGGAATGTTGGCTGAAAGAAGCAACAAAAGAGAGAGATACAATATGAAGATAGAGATGCCAAGTGTTTTCATGCTGTTCCAGTCACCCATCAGACATCTGCAAGCCCAAGTAAAGAGTCAGTGTTTTCACTCAAAGTGGTGGTGCATGCTTGTAATCCCAGTTCTTGGGATGCTGAGTCAGGAGGAACACAAGTTCAAGGACAGCCTCAGCAACTTAGTGGGACCCTCAGCAACTTAGCAAGACTCTGTTTCAAAACAAAAATAAAATAGGGCTGAGGTGTAACTCAGAGGTAGGATGCCCCAGTATCAAAGGGGGGAAAAAGTGGTCTTCAGGTCCTTAAAAATTAACCTAGGAAACTGTTATTATCATAATCCATGTGTTAGAGGTGCATCTATAGCAAAGCTAGTGGGAGACTAATAATATATTTCCCAGTTGTGTGATCAATTAGTGATTTAGTGATTATTAAAGTCAACTAACAGCAAATGAAGCTAAAGGGTTTATTTAGGTTTTTCTTTCAAAACAATGTTTTCATTCATGGTGTCCTTTTTTTTTTTTGCGGTACTAGGGATTAAACTCAGGGGCATTCTACCTCCAAGCTACACCCCCAGACCTATTATTTATTCTTTATTTTGAAACCGGGTCTCGCTAAGTTGCGGAGTGCCTCACTAGGTAGCTGAGGATGGCCGCGAACCCGGATCCTCTGGTCTCAGCCTCCTGAATGCTGGGATTACAAGCGTGCACCACCATGCCCGCCTGTCCTCTTTCTCTTGATCTCAGGTTTTTGTTAACGTATAGTGCTCTTATCTCTTTTAGACTACACTACTACATCTCTTTTAGACTAAACTTTAGGATCTCCTGAATCTGATGTACAGATTGCAGTGTTAATTGTCCTGGGATCAGAAAACATAGTCTGTCTGACATCACTTATTTGAAAATTGCTGAAACTTGTCCTAAGACCTTGTTTATGATCACTTTTTTTTCTTTTTTTTGGTACTGGAGGCTGAACTGCTCATCTATCTTCTAGCTACACCCCCAGTTCTATCTTTTATTCTTTATTTTGAAACAGCATCTCACTAAGTTGTGGAGGGCCTCACTAATTAGCTGAGGCTGGATGCAAGCCCAGATCCTCCAGTCTCAGCCTCCCAAGTACTGGGATTACAAGTATGTGCCACCACGCCCAACTTATGATCACTTTTTAAAAAAAAATAGTTATTCCATGTGTAGTTGTGAAGAATATACTTCTCTATATGTTGGATGTGTGTTAGTTTTCTATTTCTGCATAACAAATTAATATAAGTCCAAGGCTAAAAATGACATCCATTTGTTAACTCATAGTTTCTGCAAGTCAGAAGGCAGAGCATGAGTTGTCGGTCTCCTAAGAATGAAATCAAAATGTTCACCATCAGTGTTCTCATCTGCAGCTGAGGGTCTTCTTTCCAGTGCATTAAGGTTGTTAGCAGTGATAGTACCTCGTGGTGGTAGAACTGATGCCCATGTTTCTTGCTGGTTATTTGCAAGGGATTGCTTTCATCTGCTAGCACCTATTCTGGTCCTATCCATGGGATCCTTTTTGACATGGCAAACTACCTTTTCAAAGCCAACAGGATACATTTTCTCTCTAGTTTGGCAAGATGGAGTCACATATAATATAATAAAAAAAATCAACTATCTCATCATATTCACAGGTCTTGCATTCACTCAAGAGGAGGAAATTTATAGGGTGTGTACTTTAGAGGTCCATTTAGGAATCTTAGAATTCTTCTCACCAAGCCAGGAATGCTGGCACATGCCTGTAATCCCAGTACTTGGAAGACTGAGACAAGAGGATTGTAGGTTTAAAGCCAGCCTCAGCAACTTAGTGATGCTGTCAGCAACTTAGCAAGGTGCTGTTTCAAAAATAAAAAATAAAATAGGGTTGGGGTATAACTTGGAGGTAGAATGTTCCTAGTTTCAGTCCCCAACATCACATATACACACACAAAAATCTCTCACCACAGAGTGGAAGGGTTATTATATGTTGATTAAATTCAGCATTTTAACTGCATTATTAAATATCTTTTATGCTTATTTTTATTTGCTTGACTATATTGATCACATACAGTTGTGTTGGTTTTGTGTTTATCTATTTCTTTCTGTAATTATAACCTTTTCTGCTGTATATATTTTGAGAACATTTTATCAGGTGTATGCAATTTTGAATTATATGGACCCTCTCTAACCCTAACAATGGTTTTTGTCTTAAAATCATTTTTTTCCTTTAGATTAATATAGGGAACTGAACCTTTGCTTTATTAGTATTTGCCATGTACATATTTTTACATTTTCAGCCACCACATACCTTCTATTTAAGGCAGGCATGCACCAGTTATCTATTGCTGCTTAACACACTGCTCCAGCATTTAGTAGCTTGTTACAGCAACAATTTGATTTGCTCACTATTCTGCAGGTCAGCAGTATGGGTTGTATGCAGCCAGGCAGTTCTTTTGCAGATCTCGTCAGGGATTATTCATATGATTACAAGTCTCCTAGCAATTTGGCTGGAATTAAATGGTTTCAAGATGTTCTCACAGATCTGATGATTCATATCAGCTGTTGACTGAGTTACTCTCTCCACACAGTTCTCTTTCTCTCTCTCTTTCTCTCTCTCTCCAGGACTGGTGACTGAAACCAGGGGTGCTCTCCCACTGAGCTATATATTCAGCCCTTTTTGTTTTTTTGAGAGAGCTCAATAAAGCTCACTCACTAGGTGCCCAGGCTGGCCTCAAACTTAAGGTCCTCCTGCCTCAACCTCTCGAGTAGCTAGGATTACATGTGTATGCCACCACACCTGACTCAACATAGTCTCTTATTCTCAAGGCAGATGTCTGGGCTTCTTTATGTGGTATCGGCATGGGAAGTTTAAGAACATAAGCTGCAAGACCTTCTGAGGAGTAGGCTTGGAAATCCCATAGCTTACCCCTCTAGTACCATTGCTTTGATCAGTCATCAGGAAGGAGCAGCTATAGAGTGTGTGGCCTCTATGTAAACGTTGTGGAGGATACAGAGACATGTCAGTCAATAAAGCTCCTCACTGCAAGTTCTTTGAAAAGTAGGTATGAGCAGTGCTCCTCCATGGCTACCACATAGATATGATTTAATACAAGAATTAAAAAGTTTTGAGACATTTGCTATTAGTGAGAAGCTTTATTTTACTATTTTATTGTATTTGGTACTAGGGATTGAACCCATGGGCATTCTACCTCTGAGTTACACTCCTACTCCTTTTAATTTATTTTTAAGTGGTCTCACTAAGTTGCTGAGACCTCTTATCTCAATCTTCTTATCTCAACACCCCAGGACTGGTATTACAGGTGTGCATTACTGCACCTGCCATGAGAAGCCTTATTGACTTCTATTTTGTGTTTTTGATGTTTATGTTTTCTTCTCACATGTATGACATGAAGGATTTGAAACATGAAAAATTAAGATATACCCATTGACATGAATTTGCCTCTTAAAGGCCAATATACCTGTAATCCCAGTATTTGGGAGGCTGAGACAGGAGGATCACAGGTTTGACTAGCCTACTCAACTTAGACTCTCAGTAACCTAGTGAGACCTGTTTCAAAGTAAAAAATTAATAAAGGGCTGGGGTGTAGCTCAGAGGTAGAATGTCCCTGATGTTCAATCCTCAATAACACACACACACACACACACACACACACACACACACACACACACACACGCCTTAATGCCTTAACCATTGAACAACTAATTTACACAGAAAAAATAATACTTTTTTTTTGTGGTACTAGAGATTGAACCCAGGGGCATTCTATCTCTGAGCTACACTCCCAACCCTATTTTTTATTCTTTATTTTGAAACAGGGTCTCACTAAGTTGCAGAGGGCCTCACTAAGTAGCTGAGGCTGACCGCAAACCTGGATCCTCCAGTCTCAGCCTCCCAAATACTGGGATTACAAATGTGTGCCACCACACCCAGAAAAAGTTTGTTTCTTGATTTGTTTTCTTTGTTTTGTTTTGTTTTGTGTTATTAGGGAATGAACCAAGGGTCATTCACCCTCTGAGCTACACTCCCAGCCTTCCTTGATGTTTCTTGATTAAAAAAATAAAATTCAAGTACACTTTTCTTTTAAACAACTATCTCTAAATGAATATCATTAAGACAGTGTAATTAAGTAATTAAGTAGTAAAGATGTTAAAAGATATTAAAACAACAATTAAATTCTTAGCTCTATTTTTTTTTCAGCTTAAGGGTCATCCTGATTCTCTCCTTTCTGTATTGCAATCCACTGTCTATCAATGTTTGTCTTTCCTTCTTTAATTTCTAGTTGGGCAAATGGCTACCAGGAATGAAAACTAGTTATAGTTGTATAACAAAGTTCTATAAAGTAGAATATTAGTGAAAGTGATGTATGTGATTTCCAGGAAGTGTCTCTAAAGAGCGGGTGAAGGCAGGGGATGTAGCTCAGTGATAGAGCGCTTGCCTACCATGGGTGAGGCCCTGGGCACAACACACAGAACTAGATACTGGGATTACAGGTGTGCACCACCAGACTGGCTTCCTTTCTTTTTTTATTGGTACTGGGGATTGAACCCAGAGGCATTCTACCTTTGAGCTAGACCTCCAACCCCATTTTTGTGGAGGACCTCACTAAGTAGCTGAGGCTGGCTGTGAACCTGTGATCCTCCTGTCTCAGCCTCCTAAGTACTGGGATTACAAGTGTGTGCCATCATGCTCAGCTTTTTTTTTTTTTTTTTTCCATATTTGCTGACTATTTTATCTTCAGGGCTAAAATGCTTCAAAGGGAAAAGTATTATAAGAGGCAACCATCTAGCAGGATAAATACAATGAACTTTCCCTAGCCTGAGGAAGAGGGATGTAAAAGCATGGATACAAATTAAGAAAAAAACCCATCTCTGGCATAAAACATACACTCACTATATACTTGTTGAATAAATGAATCAGTATAACAGGTGGCTTCCATGTTTTAGACCAAATATTTTACCTGCCTGAAGGAAGATCCCCTCCTTCCTTCACTGGTAAGTGAGCTCCTGCTCATCTCCCCAGATCCAGCTCAAATGTGACTTTGTGACTTTCAGTCAAGCCTTCTTAGCTTCTCCAGGCAATGCTAGTGCTGCTTCCTTGCTTCACATCTGCTGTGGTCTGACTATGTTGAAATGTGAACACAGTCCCAATGACCTTTCTTTTCTTTTTTTTTTTTTTGTTTGCAGTACTGAGGATGGGGCATTCTACCTCTGAGCTGCACTTCCAGACCTATTTTTTATTCTTTATTTTGAAACAGAGTCTCACTAAGTTGCTAAGGGCCTCACTAAGTAGCTGAGGCTGGCCAGGAACCTGCAATCCTCCAGTCTCAGCCTCCCAAGTACTGGGATTACAAGTGTGTGCCACCACACCTGGCTTCAATGATCTTTATTAGTTGTGTCCTTAAGACTGAACATGGTATCTGGAAGAATGGAGGAAAAGCAAGGAAGATTTCTACTAAGCATACAAAATTACATAGGACTTTCCTCTGAATATTTACTTTCTTTGGAATTTAGGAACTTTGTTAGCTAAGATTCTCCAAGGAAATAGAACCAATAGAATTGGTAGAGCCTAGTGACCTAGCAATACTGTTGCTGTCTTAGTTTCTATAAGTACGCTCTATGATGTTTGCACAAAGATGAAATTGCCTAATGATGCATTTCTCAGAATGTATTCCCATAGTTAAGCAGATCATGATTATATATAAATGCATTTGTATTTGTATCTATCTGTAGAAAGAAAAAGATTTGTTTTAAGAAAATGGCTCATGCCATTTTGAAGCAGGTTGGCAAATCTGAAATCTGCATGTCAGGCAGGCTGAAAATGCAGGGAAGAGCTGATGCTACAGTCTTGAATCCAGAGGCCACTTGTAGGCAGAATTCCTTCTTTCTTGGGGAACTTCAGACTTTTGTCTTAAGTCTTTTAACCAAAAGAAACCTGGGTGTGGTGGTACACACCTGCATTCCCAGGAGTTGAGAGGCTGAGAAGGAGAATCACAGGTTCAAGACCAGCCTCAGCAACTTAGCAAGAACCTATTTCAAAATGAAAAATAAAAGTGTTGGTGGTGTAGCTCAGAGGCAGAATGTCTCTGGATTCAACCCCCAGTACAAAAAAAAAGATCCTCCCATATTATGGAAGCTAATATTTTTTACTCAAAGTCTATTGTTTTAAATGTTAATCACATTTAAAAAAAAAAAACCTAGACTGGTGTTTAACCAAAAATTTGGGTGCCTTGGCCTAGCCAATGTGTACATAAAATTAACCAAAGAGAATTAGATAACCTGTCAGAAAAATTGAATTTATTATCCAGTACTGTAGCAAGTCACTATGAAACCAGAAAAAAAAGTATTGCTATGGATAAGTGAGAGAAGGTTCTATAGGAAGAAATTAGAAATAGAATCAGATGTGTTTAGTAACCTCAGATTTATTATTATTGCTTTCATGGTTAAAGAAAGTTCATTCTCATGGAGTATTGCTCTGTAATAAAATTAAGCCAACCTTATGTGAATCAAGAGCCCCAGGGGAAAAAAGCAAAAAGAATGTGCACATCAGCATACTCATTGCAGGTTAAGAGATTTTTAGTATTATTAATCAAGAATTTAAATATCCCAAAGATATAATATTTCTTTGCTCAGGGTAAGATGTCTTATTTATAACCCAGATGAAAACTATATAAAATGAAGGAAAGAAGGAAGTGGTCCCTAGGATGCATTGATCTAGATTAATGGTTCCAGTCTCCAATGTTGTAAATTAAACTTCTATTGCTGTTTGTGCACTAAAGGGTACTCAATTGGCCCAAAAGAATTAATGCAACTTCTAAAAGTAGGCCAACTAATTTATAGGCAATAGCTTACATGCCAGGAAAAACTAGATCAATAAGTAATACTATATTTATTCTCAAGAAACCTAGCAGTGTTTTTCTCACTGGAAAGTGAGTGGGAAGGAAGTCAGTCTGGGGGTCCTTTTTTTCTGAGGATGGTGAGCATAAGAAAATGCCCCTCTTTGAGGCAGGAGGAGTTTGAAACAGCAGCCAAGGAGGCAAAGAGGGAGAGGAGTGGGTGGTAAGAACAATAAGATGGACCTTTCCCAGCCTGGCAGACAGAGGATCTTAAAGTCTAAGAACTCTGGTCAAAATGAAGGCCAACACTGAGAAAGAAGAAGCAATCTTCTTGGGTAATTGAATTATTAGTATTCCATTCAGTCCTTCTTTTTTTCATTCTTTTGTCAATCTCAATTTATTTGGTTGCTGTTTACGGAGCATGTACTATGTTCCACAGCCTGATCTGGGAGCTAAGGCTGTAACAGAAATAACCAATGCTATTCTTGCCTAACCCAAACTCATTCAGATTTCTCTGGAGGTTGTTTGCACATAGTCTCTATTCATGCTAATGGCTTTTCCAGTCTTTCTGCAGAGATAGCACGTTCCCAAGGCCTAGTAGTATGCTCAGAGGTGCATTAATGCCCCTGAAGTAATCCTCAACCAATGAGACACAGGAGAGTAGGGTACCCTAGCTCCCCCACCCATCAGTAGGATGATTCTGAGGAACTCTTCATAGTTTCTGAGAGGGTCTCTGGGAGGACTAATGCTCAGTTTGTCTACAGTTGTAATCTACTTACCAACACTCTATTTGCTTTCTTTCCTTTCCTGTCTCACTAACCTTCTCATTTCCTTTCATTATTTCCTGGTCCTGGACTTCAAATAACCGCTCACATAACTATATCTTTATCTGTTTGGAAACTATGACAGCAGGGAACAAGACATACAAACCCCTTATTCTCGTGGAACTTATGTATCACTTGGGAGAGAGAGGCAATAAATAAATAAAATAAAAAAATATACAAAATAATTTGGGACTAGAACCCAAAGATGCCAACAACCAGGATTCTGGAAAAACTGGAGGAGAGGGGTCTTGTTGAGGCTTGCATAGAGGGCCCCATTGAGCAAGCAGCCTGAGCGCTGAAGCCTGGGAGGAAGGAGCCAGGAATATAAAGAGCTAGAGGGGAGATCTCATTCTTGCAAAGCTCTCTCTTCCAGAAGAAAGAGTGCCTGGGGATCCTTCTTTCTCTTCCAAAGCTGCCTTCCATCTCATATAGAGTCCAAATATGCCAGGCTATGGCAGCCTTCCTGATTCTGGATGCTGGGCTCTACCTGCTGCAGGGGAAAGGGGAATGTGAAGCAGCATGGGTCTGTCTGCTTTGGGACCAGGCACACAGGGCCTTGGGATAGTCCTGAGTCTCTGCAGGATCACTGCCTGAATCTCTGGCTCTGGGATGGATGGTCTGTGCTACACTCTGAGCCCCTGCTGTTGACCTGCCCCCACTTCTCTAGATCCATCCCTTTCCCTTTAGGTACAGCCAGCAGGGCCTCACTCATGCCCCTTTTCAACCCCTGGGAGGCTGAAAGGAAAGAAGGGAGACCCAGTGGCTCTGGCTACTGGTGCTTCTCTTCTCCCTTTCTGCTGACCACAGACTTCTGGACTGGAGCTTCTTTAGGCTGCCACCCTAGGCCACTCCCTCAAGAATATCTGAGGCCAGACAAAAGGGGTTTCCTTATAGCAGTCTTTCCTTTTATTCTTTTTTCCATCAATGAGGGAGAAAAGTCAGCTTGTCACCTGTGTAGGACTTGGGCTCTCTCTAGGGAAATTCTGATTACTTCCTTTTAATACAAGTTGGGGGGTGGGTAAGAGAATAGTCTATTGAGTTTGGTAATAAAGATGTGATTTTATAAGGAAATGCTGCTGTTTCTTTTAGCTTCAGGATTCATCCCATGCTGAAGTGTTTAAGGAAGAAGAAGAGCAGGGAAGAAGTCTCTTCATTTTTTAACTCATAGTCTGCCATCTTGTTTCCCTACCTTGGGGCACTCTCCAGCAACTAAAAATGTCCAGGTCTTATAGGGCGAAGCCAAGGGCCCAAGTGGACACAGGAGTTTCTCCTTCTGCACACACATTCCTTTCATACTCCCTTCCAAGTTCTGGTTTCCTAGCTAGAGGTAAAGATCTCATTCTTCCTGAGACACTAGCAACTGGGTCTACTCAGAGGCTGAATCTCGGCAGAACACAACACAATGAGCTTAACGTTTGCTCCTAGGAGTTGTTCACACTGTCCCCGACAGGTTTGGAGGGGGTAGGAGTGGGAAGGAGGCTCTTTTGAGCCCATGTTGACCTTTGAAAGAACAATTTCAGCATATTGTTTTGGAAATGAGATTATGGTATGTTAGGAAGGCATGGGGAGAGAAGAAATAAAAACCAAAGAAAAAGAACCTTTATTTGATATTATGGGCCATTTTTTTAAAAAAGTGGGCGTGGTGGAATATGCCTGTGATCCCAGTACTTGGAAGGCTGAGACAGGAGGATTGCAGATTCAAGTCCAGGCTCAGCAACTTAGCAAGCCCTGTTTCAAAAAAAAAAAATAGGGCTGGGAGTATAGCTTGGAGGTAGAATGCCTCTAGGTTCAAGCCGCAGTAACACACACACACACACACACACGCACGCACACATACACACACACACACAGAAGAAGAAAAAGAAGGCAGAGGAGGGAGAGGAGGAGGAGGATGGGGGGGGGAAAGAA
>PVLC010033971.1:0-11942 GCA_004027655.1 Graphiurus murinus | reverse complement strand
CTACTGTAGCTCGGGGCCCTTCTCCTCTGTCCCTGTTTTGGGGTATGAGGGGGGCCCTAGCGCACTAGTTAAATAAAACACCTCTTGCTGATTGCATCAAGTGATGACTCTCGTGATTGATTGGGGTGAGTGCTGAGACCCGAGGAGGGGTCTTTTGGAGACCTTACACTACCTCTGAGCTATACCCCCAGCCCCTGGGTTCAATTCCCAGTACAACAACAAAAAGAAAAAGAAAAAGAATCCTTGCCTCACACCAGCACAATTTTATATATATTAAGAGTCTAAGCTGGGCATGGTGGCACGCTCTTGTAATTCTAGTACTTCAGAGGCTGAGATGGGAGGATCCCAAGTTCGACAACCTCACCAAGTAGTGAGGCTTTGTTTCAAAATAAAAATAAAATAGGGCTGTGGGTGTAGCTTGGAGGTAGAATACCCCTGAGTTCAATCCCCAGTACCATAAAAACATAAAAGTCTAAATATGGCCAGCAGAATGCCTCATGACAATGTAACTTTTTTTTCTTTTGGTACTGGGGATTGAACCCAGGGGAATTCTACCTCCAAGATGTACTCCCAGCTCTTTTAATTTATGGTACTAGGGATTGAAACCAGGGAAATGGTCCCTCTCAGGTATATTCCCAGCCCTATTTTATTTTTTTTTGGTACAGGGGATGGAACCCAGGGGCATTCTACCTCTGACCTATACCCCCCGCCCTATTTTTTATTCTTTATTTTTTAAACAAGGTCTCACTAAGTTGCAGAGGGCCTCACTAAGTAGCTGAGGCTGGCAGTGAACCCGGATCCTCCTGTCTCAGCCTCCCAAGTACTAGGATTACAAGCGTGTGCCACCACAGCCGGCTCCTATATTTATTTATTTTTTATTTATTTATTTATTTATTTATTTATTTATTTATTTATTTATTTATTTATTTTGCGGTACTGGGGATTGAACTCAGGGGCATTCTACCTCTGAGCTATACCCTCAGCCCTGATTTTTATTCTTTATTTTGAAACAGGGTCTCACTAAGTTTCAGAGTGCCTCACTAGGTAGCTGAGCCTGTCCTCGAACCTGGATCCTCCGGTCTCAGCCTCCCAAATGCTGGGATTACATACGTGTGCCACCACACCTGGCTTCCTATTTATTTTTTGTGGTACTGGGGATTGAACCCATGGGCATTCTACCTTGGAGCTACAATCTCAGCCTTTTTTTTTTTTTTTTTTTTTTTCCAGTACTGGGGATGGAACTCAAGGGTATTCTACCTTCAGGCTACACCCCCAGCCCTATTTTTTTTTTTTTTTTTTGCGGTACTGGGGATTGAACTCAGGGGCATTCTACCTCCAAGCTATACCCCCAGTCCTATTTTGTATTCTTTATTTTGAAACCGAGTCTCACTAAGTTGCGGAGTCCCTCACTACATAGCTGAGGCTGGCCGCGAACCCGGATCCTCCGGTCTCAGCCTCCCGAATGCTGGGATTACAAGCGTGCGCCACCACGCCCGGCTCCCAGCCCTATTTTTAAATTCTTTATTTTGAAAGAAGGTTTCACTAAATTGCAGAGGGCCTCACTAAGTAACTGAGGCTGACGGCAAACCTGTGATCCTCCTGTCTCAGCCTTCTAAGTACTGGGATTACAAGAATGTGCCGTCATGCCCGGCTTTTTTTATTCTTTATTTTGAAACAAGGTCTCGCCCGGCGTGGTGGCGCACGCTTGTAATCCCAGCATTTGGGAGGCTTAGACCAGAGGATCCGGGTTCACCGCCAGCCTCAGCTACCTAGTGAGGCACTCCGCAACTTAGTGAGACCCGGTTTCAAAATAAAGAATAAAAAATAGGGCTGGGGGTATAGCTCGGAGGTAGAACGCCCCTGAGTTCAACCCCAGTACCGCAAAAAAAAAAAAAAAAAAGAAACAAGGTCTCATTAAGTTGCGGCGGTCCTTACTAAGTAACTGAGGCTGTCTGTGAACCTGTGATCCTCCTGTTTTAGCATCTCAACTACAAGGATTACAAACGTGTGCCACCATGCCCAGGTTCTATTTTATTTATTTAGAAATAAGGTCTCAGCCGGGCGTGGTGGCGCACGCTTGCAATCCCAGCATTTGGGAGGCTGAGACCGGAGGATCCGGGTTCGAGGCCAGCCTCAGCTACCAAGTGAGACACTCCGCAACTTAGTGAGACTCGGTTTCAAAATAAAGAATACAAAATAAGGCTGGGGGTGTAGCTCGGAGGTAGAATGCCACTGAGTTCAACCCCCAGTACCGCAAAAAAAAAAAAAAAAAAGAAACAAGGTCTCACTAGGTTGCCCAGAGTCTGGCTATGTTGCTGAGGATGACCTTGAACCTGCAATCCTCCTAAACCTTCCCAGTACTGGGATTACAGGTGTGGGCCACCACTCCCAGCCAATTGTTTTTTGTTTGTTTGTTTTCTTCTTTGGGTACTAGGGATTGAACCCAGGGGCATTCTATCTCTAAGCTACATCACCAGCCCTATGTTTTCTTCATTTTGAAACAGTCTAAATCTGGGGGTGGTGGCCCACACTTGTAATCCCAGCATTTGGAGGCTGAGATGGGAGGATCCAGGTTCTTGGCCAGCCTCAGCTACCTAGTGAGGCACTCTGCTACTTAGTGAGATCCTGTTTCAAAATAAAGAATAAAAAATAGAATAGGGATGGGGGTATAGCTTGGAGGTAGAATGTCCCTGAGCTTAATCCCCAGTACTGAAAAGAAAAAAGAAAAAAAAAAAAACAGTCTAAGTTGCTGAGGCTGGCTGGTAACTGATAATCCTCCAGTTTTAGCCTCTCAAGAACTGGGATTACAAATGTGTGCCATCACATCCAGCTCTTTTTTTTTTTTTTTTTTTTTTTTTTTAATACTGGGGATTGAACCCAGGGGCATTCTACTTCCAAGCTTCACCCCCAGTCCTACTTTATTTTGAAACAAGGTCTCACTAGATTGATGAGTCTTACTACTTGCTGAGACTAACTTCAAACGAACCTGTTTTCATGTTTCAGCCTCCCAAGTACTGGGATTATAAATGTGGGCCATGATGCCCAGCTTTCAGATTTCTTTTTTTTTTTTTTTTTTTTTTTTTTTTTTGCGGTGCTGGAGATTGAACTCAGGGGCATTCTACCTCCGAGCTACACCCCCAGCCCTATTTTTTATTCTTTATTTTGAAACCGAGTCTCACTAAGTTTCGGAGTGCCTCACTAGGTAGCTGAGGCTGGCCTCGAACCCGGATCCTCTGGTCTCAGCCTCCCGAATGCTGGGATTACAAGCGTGCGCCACCACGCCCGGCTAGCTTTCAGATTTCTTAAGAAAAAAAGCCTTAAGCTTTTTTTGGTGGCACACGCTTGTAATCCCAACATTTGAGAGGCTGAGACTGGAGGATCTGGATTAGAGGCCACCCTCAGTTGCTTAGTGAGGCCTTCTGCAACTTAGTGAGATCCTGTTTCAAAATAAAGAATAAAAAGATAGGGCTAGGGCTATAGCTTGGAGGTAGAATGCCCCCAGGTTCCATTCCCAGTACAGAAAAAAAAAAACAACAAAACTTTAATCCTAGAAAAGTAAAACCTGAAGCCAGCCGTGGTGGCGCACACTTGTAATCCCAGCATTTGGGAGGCTGAGACCTGAGGATCCCGGTTCAAGGACAGCCTCAGCTACCTAGTGAGACACTCCGCAACTTAGAGAGACCCGGTTTCAAAATAAAGAATACAGAGCGGGGCATGGTGATGCACGCTTGTAATCCCAGCATTTGGGAGGCTGAGACCAGAGAATCCTGGTTCGCGGCCAGCCTCAGCTACCTAGTAAGGCACTCCGCAACTTAGTGAGACCTGGTTTCAAAATAAATACAAAATAGGGCTGGGGGTGTAGCTCAGAGGTAGAACGCCCCTTAGTTCAATCCCCATAGTTCAATCCCCAGTACTGCAAAAAAGAAAGTAAACCTGAGCCGTTTTTTTTTTTTTTCGGTACTGGGGATTGAACCCAGGGACATTCTACCTAAGAGCTACACCCCCAGCCCTATTTTTTCTTCTTTATTTTGAAATAGTCTCACTACATTGCAGGGTGCCTCACACATAGCTGAGGCTGGCCTTGAACTTGGATCCTCCAGTCTCAGGCTCCCAAACCGGAGCCATTTTCAAGGGAGTAAGCAGAACAGTTCTAAGGGCTGTTTATAAACTATCTACAATTTGTGAGAGGCTTTAGAAACACCTTTTAAACTTTTTTGTGGTGCTGGGCATGGAACCCAGGGAGCATTCTATCTCCAGGATACATCCCCAGCCCCATTTTATTCTGAAAAAGGGTCTCATTAAATTGATGAGTCAGTCTCACTTGTTGAGGCTGTCCTTGATCTTGCGATCCTCCTGTCTCAACTTTCCAAGTTCTGGGGTTACAAGTGTTTGCCATGTTGCCCAGTTTTTGGCAGTACTGGGGATTGAACCCGGGGTATTCTATCTCTGAGCTACACCACCAACCCAATTTTTTATTTTGAAACAGGGTCTCACTAAGTTACAGAGGGCCTAAGCAGGTGAGGCTGGCTGCAAACCCTTATCCTCCCATCTCAGCCTCCCAAGTACTGGGATTACAAACCACTGCCACCACGCCCAGCCTTGCCCAGCTTTTTTACATAACTTTTCCAGGGAGGTCCTACCTAGAGGCATTCTACCGCCAAACTCCACCCCCAGTACCATGCTTTATTTGGTAAATCTTACTAAATTGCTGAGACTGGCCTCTTAACTGCAATGCTATGGTCTCAGCTTCTCAATTAGTAGGATTATGGGTGTGTACGGCCACACCCAGCTGCATTTAAACCCTATTCATTTGGTACTGGGAAAGGAACCCAGGGGCATTCTATCTCTGCCCTACTTTGTCTTGAAATAGGGTCTCAGCTGGGCGTGGTGGTGCCCCCTTGTAATCCCAGTACTTGGGAGGCTGAGACCGAGGATCAAAGGTTCACCGCCAGCCTCAGCTACTTAGTGAGACCATTTCCAAATAAAAGGGCTAGGGCAGAGGTCTTTCAGTAAAAGGTCCCGGAGTTCCACCTCCAGTCACTCTCCCTCTCTCTCTCCTCTCTCTCTCATACACACACACGCACACACACACTAAAAGCAAATGAGACTTGCATTGTCCCAGTCGCCTTAGAGTTTATTAAGCTTTGTGATTAACAATCTGCCAGTGATGGGAAACAAAACCAAACAGGTGTACCTAACAAGTAATTTGAAAAGCATGATAGGCAACACTGGGGAAAATAAGCTAATCAAAAGCAAATACACATTAAGAAAATATCTGGAGTCAAAGACTCAGAAATGCCCCGGGCGGGCGCCTACGAGTCGGAGACCGAGAGCCTCTGGAAGGCGTCCAGGGCGGCGTTGGCCGTCCTCGGGTGGCAGGAGTCCACAGGCTCGATCCCGGCCTCCCGCTGGCGGAAGAACTCGCGGAGCCGCTCGTGACAGTTGCAGGGCAGGTACTTCTGTTCGCCCATCTTGGAGTCTTCAATGAGCAACAGCGCGTACCGGGAGGTGCCGCCGTCGCGGAGGAGCTTCTCAAGCGAGCTGCGGTAGTAGGTGAGGAAACTCAGGGACGTGGGCGTCACGCGGCCGGGACGCCGCAACCCCGCCCTGAAGAATGCCACGCGGCGATTCTTGAACCATTCCTGCGGGGACAACAGGGGTCTTTGAGGGATGCGAGAGGGAGGGCTTCACCCTTGTGTCCACCCCAGAATCAATGTCAGGGCCCTGGGGGCTCCAAGGCTGAGGGGGGGGAGGAAACCTGTGAGCGGCAGGGCGGGCCCTGGGGACCCTGGAGGCCGGGCATGGCGGAGCGCGCCCAGAATCCCATACTAAGGTCAGGCTCAGGGAGGGGGGGGCAGGGAAGTAGGCAGACTGACCACCACTTGGTCGACTTCCAGGTCCAGCCTGGCTGCCAGTTCCTCCATGGTCTTCTGGGAGGGGTAGGCCCAGAACCTGAATTGGTTTTCTAGTTGCTGATTTTTATACTTGCTGTAGATTGAACTAAACGGAGACTTCCAGGGCTTCGGGGAACCTGAGAGGAGAGAAACGGATTAGAAACCCCACACAGTCCCCAGCCGCCCCTAGTGACACCCCTCCCCTGGGCCAGGCCGTGGGACGCTGCAGGTTTTGAGGTCTGGACCAGCACCTGGGGTCAGAGCTGGCCCACCACCTCCCAGCCCATGCTCAGGACCTCTACCAGCGACCTTGAGGTCTGTGTGTGTGTGTGTGTGTGTGTGTGTAGTAGTGGGGATGGAACCCTGAGGATTCTACCTCCAAGCACAACCCCCAGCCTTTTTAAATTAACATTTGTTTTGAAATGAAACGGTCTTGCTAGCTTGCTGAGTCTCCTTGTTCCTGAGGCTGTCCTCAAACCTGTGATCCTGTCTCAGCCTCTCAAGTACTGAGATCACAGGCATGTGCCACCAAGCCCACCTTGTCTATCTTTGAAATGGGCCTGAAAACAGTCCCCGTATCACTTCAAGGCTCACAGCCCAGGAGGGCAGGCCGGGTGGGGTCCTCACCCCACACCACCCGGGCTGCTGCCTCAATCCCACCCGAGGCCTGAGGGACTCAGCACAGCCCCACACTTGTGTTTCTTTTCCTTTCCCAAACCCCTCTCAGGGCTCCCCACTTGGCTCAGCGGGAAGCCATCCTGGCCAAGTTGAGCTCTTCTCTGGATGTGGAGACCTGTGCACCCCACAGCCTCGGCCACAGGGGCCCAGCTCCCCGGCCCAGCCCCAACTCACCCTGCAAATTGCTAGATCGCTGCATACTGACTCCTGCTAGGAATCTCACGAGTGAGACTCTACCCAGGGGCCTGGGGCTTAAATACCCACACTCTGCCCCACCCAGCCTTCCCCGAGCTGGGGAGGAGTCACCTTGATTGATTGATTGAGTAGTCCTTTCCTTACCCTGCACGCGCAGCAGCTGGGCGTGGTGCTGCACACCTGCATCCCAGGACTTGGGAGGCAGAGACAGGAGGGTCACAGATTCAAAGCCAGCCTCTCCAACATAGGAACAAGTGAGGCCCTGTTTCTAAATACAAAATAAAATAGGACGTGGGGTGTAGCTCAGAGGTAGAATGCCTCTGGGTGCAGCCCTCAGCACTACTACATGCAGGTATCCTGCCTGGGAAACCTCAGTGGCCAAGTCAGCCTCAGTCTCTCCCTGGGGCTCTGGCCTAGGAGCACATGGCTTTCCCGAGGGGTCCCCATCTCAGGACTTGCAGCCACCCGGCCAGTCCCGGGGTTCGTCCTCATTCCTTCCCAGTGCTGGGAGCCCTCCCGTCTAATGCAGGGGTGTGCCCCACCTCCCTGGCCGCCCCTCCTGCTTCCCCGAGTCCTCTCTGGCCCTCCTCTGGCTGTTCATCCTCAGAGTTACCCCCACGTGCCTGTGCACGGCTCAGGACTCGGCTGCATGACGGTTTGGTTCCTGGTCTGGGTTTGCCCCTGTGCTGAGGTCTGATGGACGCCCAGGGGTCAGGGGTTTGTCGGCTGACTTCAGTTTCTGCTTCTGAGGGAATGAACTGACTTCTGGACCCCCTGAATTTGGTTCATATTGCGGTAAGATAGAAGAAATTAAAAGTTGGTAGAACACATAAGGAAGGACGTGTGTGTGTGTGTGTGTGTGTGTGTGTGTGTGTGGCACTGGGGATTGAACTCAGGGGCAGTCTACCTCCGAGCGACACCCCCAGCCCTATTTTTTTATTCTTTCTTTTGAAACAGGCTCTCACTAAGTTGTGGAGAGCCTCACTCATTAGCTGAGGCTGGCTTCCAACCTTTGATCCTCCTGTCTCAGCTTCCAGTCTCAACTAGGGGTTGATCCCAGGGGCATTCTGCCTGTGAGCTACACTTCCAGTCCTATTTCTTATTCTTTGTTTTGAAACAGGACCTCACTAAGTTTTGGAGGCCTCACGGAAAGCTGAGGCTGGCCAGGATCCTGTGATCTTCTGTCTCAGCCTCCCAAGTACTAGGATTACAAGTGTGCACCACCACCCTGGCATTTATTGATTTATTTTTGTGGCACTGGAGATTGAACCCAAGGGCAGTCTACCTCCAAATACGTTCCCAGCTGAAGCTGGCCGCAAAAAACGCATCCTCCAGTCCCAGCCTCCCAAGTACTGGGATTACAAGCCTGTGCCACCATGCCTGACTTATTTTTTCTTTTGAAACAAGGTCTCACTTAAATTTCTGAGGGCCTTGCTAGATTACTGGTTTTATGGGCGTGGACCCTGAAGCCTGGTTTGAGTTGACCTTCAAAAGATTGTTAACTTCTAAGCCGGGTGTGGTGGCGCGTGCTTGTAATCCCAGCATTTGGGAGGCTGAGACCGGAGGATCCGGGTTCAAGGCCAGCCTCAGCTACCTAGTGAGGCACTCCATAACTTAGTGAAACCCGGTTTCAAAATAAAGAATAAAAAATAGGGCTGGGGGTGAGCCGGGCGTGGTGGCGCGCGCTTGTAATCCCAGCATTTGGGAGGCTGAGACCGGAGGATCCGGGTTCGCGGCCAGCCTCAGCTACCTAGTGAGGCACTCCGCAACTTAGTGAGACTCGGTTTCAAAATAAAGAATAAAAAAATAGGGCTGGGGGTGTAGCTCGGAGGTAGAAGGCCCCTGAGTTCAATCCCCAGTACCGCAAAAAAAAAAAAAAAAAAAAAAAAAATAGGGCTGGGGGTATAGCTCCGAGGTAGAACGCCCTTGAGTTCAATCCCTAGTACCGCAAAAAAGAAAAAAAAAAAAAAGATTGTTAACTTCTGAAGTCCTTCTTTGCCAGGGGACTCCTTCCCCAAGTTATTCAGAGGCTGAGGAACACACCCAGCCCTGTCTTACAAGAGATTTTACTTTGGTGAGTACTGATCATAATTCCAAAGAAGTAATGCCATTTCCTACATCCTTTCCCTTTAAAACTTTCAATACAGCTGCCATTTTGAAAGACTTGAAGAACTTTTTTTTTTTTTTTATACTAGGAATTGAACCCAGGGGCACTCTGCCATTAAGCTACACCCCAGCCCCACTTTTTATTTTGAGACAGGGTCTTGCCAAATTGCTCAGGCTGGCCTGGAACTTGGAATCCTCCTGCCTCAGCCTCCTAGTAGTTGGGATTGCAAGCCTTGGTCTATAATCACCGCAGCTGCCATTGCACCTGAGAGAAATGGCAGGTTTACAGATACACCTGGAGGCTGTTTCTACGTAAAGAGACTAAACTGAATTCACTTTTTTCTCTCAAATATCAAGTACAAGTAATACGAAAATTAAACTTGAGCCAGGCATGGTGGTGCATACCGGTACTTAGAAGGATGAGATAGGAGAATCACAGGTTCAAGGCCATCCTCAGCAACTTAGTGAGCTCCCCAAAACTTAGTGAGACCCTGTTTAAAAATAATAAATAAGCCGGGCGTGGTGGCGCACGCTTGTAATCCCAGTATTTGGGAGGCTGAGACAGGAGAATCCGGGTTTGCAGCCAGCCTCAGCTACCTAGTGAGGCACTCCACAACTTAGTGAGACCCTGTTTCAAAATAAAGAATAAAAAATAGGGGTGGGGGTGTAGCTCAGAGGTAGAATGCCCCTGAGTTCAATCCCCAGTATGGCAAAAAATAAAATAAATAAATTAATTAATTAATTAATAAATAGGGCTGGGGTTATAGCTCAGAGGTAGAATGCCCCTGAATTCAATCTCCAGTTTGAGGCCAGCCTCAGCTACCTAGTGAGGCACTCGCAACTTTAGCTAGACCCTGTTTCAAAATAAAGAATAAAAAATAGGACTGGGGGTGTAGCTCAGAGGTAGGATGCCCTTGGGTTCAATCTCCAGTACTGCAAAATAAAAAACAAAAACAAAGCCAGGAATGGTGGCGCACGCTTATAATCCCAGCATTTGGGAGGCTGAGACCAGAGGATCAGGGTTCCCGGTCAGCCTCAGCTACCTAGTGAGGCCCTCCGCAACTTAGTGAGACCCTGTTTCAAAATAAACAATAAAAAACAGGGCTGGGGGTATAGCTTGGAGGTAGGATGCTCCTGAGTTCAATCCCCAGTACTGAAAATAATAATAATAATAATAATAATAATAATAATAATAATAATAATAGGGCTGTGAGTGTAACTCTGAAGTAGAATGCCTAAGTTCAATCCCCAGTACCACAAAAACATAAAAGTCTAAATATGGCCAGCAAAACTGTAAGGATTACAGAATGCCTCATGACAATGCAATTTTTTTTTTTCTTTTGGTACTGGGGATTGAACCCAGGGAAATGGTCCTTCTCAGCTATACTCCCATCCCTATTTATTTTACATATTTATTTTTTTTGCGGTACAGGGGATGGAAACCAGGGGCATTCTACCTCTGAGCTACACCCCCAGCCCTATTTTTTATTCTTTACTTTGAAACAGGGTCTCACTAATTTGCAGAGGGCCTCACTAAGTAGCTGAGGCTAGCAGTGAACCGGGATCCTCCTGTCTCAGCCTCCCAAGTACTGGGATTACAAGCGTGCGCCACCATGCCCGGCTCCTATTTTTTTATTTATTTTATTTTGCGGTACTGGGGATTGAACTCAGGGGCATTCTAACTCAGAGCTATACCCCCAGCCCTATTTTTTTTTTTATCATGGCTATTGGAAGAATTAAGTAGTAATTGATGTAAGGGAAAAATTGATACAAAAAAAAAATGGGGGCTAGTTTTTGCCATGTAAGAAGGACTACACCTGAGAGTAGGGGTGTGCCTTGTGTTACTTTTGGGACTCAGAAGTGAAATGGACTGAGGCCAAGTTTTATGGTTAGGGCAATTATAGCAAGAGTGGTTGAAAAGTTAAAGTTTAGTATAGACCATTGGCCTGTAAATATGATATTTATAATAATGGCTAATATTAAAATTATGGATGCTGTAGCTTGAATTAAAAAGTATTTGGTTGCAGCTTCAGTGGATCGAGGGTTGGCTTTATTAATAATTACTGGGATGATGGCGAGTCTGCTTATTTCTAGGCCTACTCAAATTAATAATCAATGGAGGCTAAGGAGAACAATAAGAGTGCCTGAGATTAAAGTTATAAAAATAGTAGTTGCGAGCCGGGCGTGGTGGTGCACACTTGTAATCCCAGCATTCGGGAGGCTGAGACCGGAGGATCCGGGTTCGCGGCCAGCCTCAGCTACCTAGTGAGGCACTCCGCAATTTAGAGAGACCCAGTTTCAAACTATAGAATGAAAAATAGGGCTGGGGGTGTAGCTCGGAGGTAGAATGCCACTGAGTTCAATCCCCAGTACCGCAAAAAAAATAAAAATAAAAATAAATAAATAAATAAAAATAGTAGTCGCGGTGAAAGGGTTAATTAGTACGGGAAGGATATAAACCAACATTTTCGGGGTATGGGCCCGATAGCTTAATTAGCTGACCTTACTATTTAGAATATGGTGTATAATTGGTAGCACGAAGAAATTTGAATTCTTAGGGTTAGGGGCGATTCCTTTAATTCTATTTTTTACTCTATCAAAGTAACTCTTTTTCAGACATATTTCTTAGGTTTGTGGTGGAATGTTTGATAATATAATGGGAAGAGTGAATTGTCATATACAAAGGGCTAGTGTTAAAGGTAAGAAGTTTTTTCATAAGAGATGTATAAGATGGTCATATCGAAATCGAGGGTATGATGCTCGAATTCATAAAAATAAAGGAGTTAGTATTAAAGCTTTAACGGTAAAGTTAAGTATAAAGAATTCTGGATTTAGGGTATTATTAGAAGGGCCTAGAAAAATGATTGAGGTGTGTCGGGGGCAGGGAGGCTGATCAGAGTTGGAATTTACACTTTGAGGAAACTCCTCCTCAGCAGCCACAGAGATTATGCAAAAACAGGTTCTATCTGTTATCTTGCTGAGACCCTCCCTGATAAGACACGGTCAACCTTGACCAATCATGCAAGCCCACACAAGCTTACCTGATCCCCCTGACCCCACCCCTCACCT
>PVLC010033970.1:0-17175 GCA_004027655.1 Graphiurus murinus | reverse complement strand
TCTATGAACACATCAAAGTCAATCACTAAACTGACTTTGAGAAGGAGGGAAGAGGAGGGAGTGGGGCGGGAATTGGGGAAGGGTTAAATGAGAAATGTGTGCATGGATGTCTTTACCTATACTAGCTTGTACCTAACAAAGATGTGTAATTACAATGCACCAAATAAGGGAAAGATGAAAAATAAATAAATAAATTTTTTAAAAAATGTAAATAAATTGCAATATTCACCTCCTTAAAAAAAATAAAAACACAAACAACAACAAATGCTGGTGAGGGTATGGAGAAGTAGGAACCCTAATACACTGTTTGTTGGGATTGAAAATTAGTGCACTCACTTTGGAAAACAGTATGGAGGATCCTCAGATGAATGGGAATGAACCTACCATATGATCCAACAATACCACTTCTGGGTATCTACCCAAAAGAATAGAAACCAAACTACCAGACTAATGCATGCATATCTATGTTTATAGCTGCACAGTTTAAAATTCCCAAACTATGGAAGCAGCCAAGATGTCCATCAACAGATAAATGGATTATAAAACTATAAGATATATACACAATGGAATTTTACTCAGCCATAATGATGAACAAAATCATGTCATTTGCAGGGAAATGTATGGAATTGGAAAACATGTTAAGTGAGATGAGTCAGTCTCAAAAAAGTAAGGCACTTCTTTATGAGATTTGTACTTCCCCCTCTGACAGTGACATGAAAGTTCAAAAACTAGCTCAGGACAACTGGGAGAAAGAAGGACTTCTGCAATGGGCTTCCAAATCACTGAAGTGATGTTTTTAGGAAAACCATATGCTATTTTTAGAAAATAACCCTCAAATCATTATACTCTATTATAAAATCATTAATCTGACTCATAAAATCAGCTTCTAACTAGTAAGGACCAGACTATTTAGTTTCAGGAGACCACTATCTTCCATCAAAGCTTGTTTGCATGGATCTTTCTAATTTGAAAGACAGCTGTGGGACATTTCATTTCTTTGTTATTCACTTGCTTCACTTCTCATCACTTTGCCCATGTCCTCTCCTAATTGGCTGTAAAGTGAACTAAATCAGCACAGAGCAAATGCATACATTATTGATGGGATTGCAAATTAGTGCAACCACTTTGGAAAACAATATGGAGGGTCCTCAGATGAATGGGAATGAACCATATGATCCAGCAATACCACTTCTGAGTATCTACCCAAGGAATGGAAACCAAACTACCAGACTAATGCATGCATATCTGTTTTTATAGCTGCACAATTCGCAATTGCCAAACTATGGAACCAGCGAAAATGTCCATCAACAGATGAATAGATTACAAAATTATGGGATATGTACACAATGGACATAAAGAACAAAATCATGTCATTTGCAGGGAAATGGATAGAACTGGAAAACAGTATGCTAAGTGAGATTAGTCAGTTGCAAAAAGTAAAAAATGGATGCTCTCCCTAATATGAGGAAGCTAGGGAGAAAGTGTGTCATAAAAGGGACTCTAGACAAAGAAGGAGAAAACTTAGATGAACAAAGAATCTTACTTAATTGAAGGAGATGGGAGGGGGCAGAGGGAAACACCCTAATACACATGATGTACATTCACAAACATATCAAGGTCAGCATCCAAGCTGAACATGAGAAGGAGGGAGGGAGGAGAAAATAGGGTGGGAATTGGGGAGAGGTTAAATGAGTGCTGTATGCAGGTAAGCCTCTACAAGCTTGTTCTTGTACCTCATTAAGATGTATGATTGCAATGCACCATAAAAAAAAAGATGCAAATGGCAAAAGATTCAGATGTTTAGTAAATGGGAAAAATTCCTACATATTTACCCAAACTCTTGAGGACACTATTTAAATCTACACTATATGTGCACAGCATCATATGTACATAAACAAAAGCATCAGTGCCAATCTCAATATCACTTACAGGGAAGGGGAGGGTGTAGGATAGAATATGGGGAAGTTCACCAAGTGCTGTGTGCCTGTATGTGCCTCTCACTCTTACGATATGTGATTACAATGCATCAATGAAATTATATTAAAATATAAGGTAATGATAAAAGGTAATAAATCAATCCACACTGCATAACTAATAATAGTGATAAAATATGTTCACCATTTCAAAATAGAACATCTGACTAAGTGCAGAGCACTGTTCTAGATAAAAGAAGATTCCACAATGATTAAAATAGACAAAATACCTGCCCTTCAAGTTTAAGGTATCACAGAGGGGGCAGTTGAGATACAGGCAAATCAATATAGTAAAGGAAGTCACTTAAAAACCTTCTCTCTTTGTTCTTTCATTCACTCTCTCATTCATCTTTGGGTATTAAATACGTACATGATGAGTCATTGATCAAAATTTGCTAGATTCTGAAATTTGACTGTATGTCATATTTTCTATGCTTGCTTCTTTCTTTCAGTGTGAAAAAAAATCAAATCATAATGTGGTCAATATAGTCAACAAAACGATGGAGATTAAGATCAAAATTGCTTTATCCTGAGACAGGACACCTGGTGTGAGGAGAAAGAAAGAATTAGCTCTGCCCAGGTAAGGTTAAAGGGCAGTGGAGTTGTGGTTTGTCATCAAGGACTTTAGAGTCCTGCAGACTCTAGCCCAGCTCACTAGAAAACCTGGACTAATAAATATTTTTCTCTTCTGGGCCTCAATTTCTGGTAAAATGTAGCTTATAATAACGTCTCTCTTATAGCATTATAGGGAAGTGTACTTGAGAATGATTTAGGAGTTTTCACAATTAGTGTTAACTACTACATCAACAGGAGGAGCATAAACGGTAGCTCCAGTGAGTCATGTAGATAGCTAGTTTTGACTGGAAGTATATGTGCTTCATGTTCATGGGACAAAAGTTCTATCTGTAGAAGGAACCTGGGAATTTTCACTCTGCAAACCCCAGACTCCTCTATACAATGAGCTAAACAGCCTCAATTGATCAGTCAACACTAGGTGCCAACTCAGCTGCAAAAAGAGGGAGCACTTTGCTTCCACAGGCTAGCCATGGTGCACCTGGTCACATGCCAAGGGCTCTCTTTAAAGTCCTAAAACCCCTAATGATCCTTAACATGAAAACATGTATTGTACTGCCAACATCACTAATGACCAAAAGCAAATAAGAGGAAAATTAGAGCACTAAAGAGACCTGACCCAATTCTGGAGCCTGGCCAGATGTTCAAAGAGTGCCAAATGCTTTCCACACAGGTCACACCTGCTTAATTAGCAATAATAGGAGCTTTTGGAAGTTCAGAAGGAGATTAAATACTTACAGATAAATGATCTAACAATTTTGTCTCAACCAGAGAAGGGACAGGATGCGATTTAATAACATGATCACAAATGGAATTGCAGGTTAATGACCTTGTGCTTTATAATTTAATGGGGCACACATATACCAGGCTGAAAGCAAATGGATTGGCAAATGCAAATGCATATCGTGGCATTTTATAAATAAATTATTATAGCACTAATTGCAATTAAATTGCTGTGTTTTAATATGGCCTCGTAATTAAGTCATGAGTAGCCTGCTGCCTGGTTCTTGCCTAAACTTGGTACCCAATAAAGCCATTTGATAGGTAAAGTAATTCTGAATATGCCCTCACAGTTTCGTAGAGGCTGTATATATAAGGATAATTTTATTTTCTCCTCGTGGCCTTTTTGATGAGTATTTACAAAGGAAAAATACCATAAAGAAATGAGAAAATTAAATGCTTCTTGTATCTCAAGAAACAGTCAATTATGATTTAGTATTTTCCTGAATTATTTTTCCCCTAAAAATTAGGGCACTTCTTGAGTTATATGGTTTCCTTACTCATGTATTCTTTGATACTGGCTGGATAATGTTCTTGTCAGAAGTGCCACAGCAACTAGGAGCTCCTGTTAGGTGTCAAACTGTCCTGGTATCCCACTGGGTCACCTGTCTCACTCTGTTCCCATGGCTCTATGTATAGACATATCTTAACACTGTTCTCTTTCCATTCATGCGCTCATGGGTCAAACCCTGTGGTTTACTGAAGGCAGGGCCATGATTCTTTATATACCCAGATGTTGCAATATATTATGCTTAAAAATATTGATTGGTTAAGGAAATAATAAAAGAAAACCAATCCACAGCTCATCACACTCATTAAGAGGCCATATGTAATAACTAATTATTCAAACTCATATATATTTTAGTGTCTACCAACTGCAAGCATTTCTGATGATGAAGATATATAAGCTACGAAGTCTGTCCTCAAATGAAATACACAGACGTTCACTAAAGAGAATGCCTACGTAAAGGTAAGATTTCTTTTTGCCAGGTACTAATCTGAAAACAATGTGAACTCTTCAATCTTCACAAGGATGCCATAAGGTATGGTTATTATCCCTAATATTTATAGGAGGAAAGTGAAGCAAGGCCTTTCTACTGGTAAATGACACATCCATGTTTCCATTCCAGACTAGCTGGCTAGAGTCCTCTCATTTAACTAATAGCTATGATTTATTCTATTTAAAGCACTCTTAACAGAGCATGGCAGCACATGCCTATAATCCCAGTATTTGAGAGGCAGAGAAAGAAAGGTGTGAGGTGTAGTTCAGAGTTAGAATGACCCTGGGTTCAAGCCCCTGTACTGAAAAAAAAAAAAAAAAAACCTCACAAACAAACAAAAACACTCTACGTTTAAAGGCGGCAAAAGCTACTGAAATTTATTCATCAAGAGGACTGAAGACAGCATTAGAGCAGAAATGGTGTCTCCACATCCTGACAGAGGCAGACAAGGAAAGAGGAGTTGATGAGTGAGAAGAGTCAACATGGAGACCAAGATGAACATGGTTCCACAGAGAAGGGGCTCATACGGACAACGTGAAAGATAAGGCTGCAGAGCCAAGTCATGAAGAATTTTGCTATTTATGGCAAAGAAAACTGATGTTTTTGGCACCCAATTTTTGAAGCCAGAAATCTCTGTACACTTGGTCTGTCTGTAAGTTGAATGTCTTGGCTAACTGCCAATTAAAGTAACATTTGTGTCTCCCCAAACTTTTCATGGAGTCTCTCTGTTAAGGTCAAAGCAGCATGGTGGATAAACTCTGCCACCCCTTTCCCATGACCAGCTCACACACAAGTAAGTATATGTAAGGGCAGGGATGGCACCTTGCATCAAAGAATAACACACCTTGGAAGTAACTGCCCTTTTCTTTGTGGAGGTTTCACTTGGAGTGTTTCTTCACTTATTAGAATTTGATAGGTCAAGACTGATTCCTTCACAGCCACAGGTCCTGGGAATAAACGCTGTTCCATGTTTGTGTGTGTGTGTGTGTGTGTGTGTGTGTGTGTGTTACCAGGGTGGAACCCAAGGCCATTCTACCTCCAAGCTACATGCCCAGCCCTAATTTTTATTTTGAAATAGAGTCTCACTAAATTGCTGAGGGCCTTGTTAAGTTGCTAAGGCTGGCCTTGAACCCACAAACTTTCTGTCTTGGCCTCCTATGTACTGGGACTACAAGTGTGTGCCAACATGCCCAGCTCTGCATCTCTATTTAAATGAATAAGGCATTTTTATTAAATTAGAGTCACGAGTAATGGGGATGTTTTGGGGTACCATCACTTAGGAATGATCTCTTGTTTGAGGAAAGCAAGACAGACCCTCTTTTGCTGGCCATCAGTCAGGTGGCTGTCTTGGCAAGGGCTGGATTTCTTGGTTAGTCTATGGTCAAATTGTACCTGCCTGCTCCAATCTCCATTCTAATAAAAGCACAGCCCTTGCCTTTAGCTTGACTCATTGAGGAGGGTATCCCCACCCCTAGAAAAGAAAAAGAAGGACCTGACTTTCAGGAAGTCTCTGGGGAAATTTCAAAGACCTAAGAGCAATTATTTGGAAAAATAAAAATAAGGGAAGAGCTGTCTGAAAGATGGTGGATACCTTGGAGTCCTGGATATATGAAAAAAAAAAAAAAAAAAAAAAAAAAACTGTTTCAGATAAATACGATTACCGAGCATAGCTAATGCTAATAGCAGAGGCATTATAACTATGAACTTACTGCATTCTAAGCACTATGCTAGGTACTGCATTCCATTTAATTCTTATTTCAGCCATGGGAGGGGGTTATTATTACCCTTTCACATTTCTGAATGAGGAAACTGAGCTTCCAAATAATAAAGTGGCTGACCCATATTGTAGGAAACAGAAGGTACCAGAGTTAATCCCACTTTTCCCTGAAGTCCAAGTTCTTAAGCACCATGCTATAGCTAGTTCACTAATCTATTTGCTCACATTAATGTGGAACAGGAAAACATCTGCCACATGACCCAGTATTTTAGTTGAAGGTCCTCTCTGCGATGCAGATTTGGGGTGTTTTAATCAGTTTTCCTGTAGCTGGGACAAAAATACCCAACAAGAACAACTTAGAGGAGGAAAGATTTATTGCAGATGATGGTTTCAGAGGTTCAATCCAGAGGGCCAGCTCCAAGGCATAAAAAGTAGAGGTAGTGGCAGCCAAACCCACACATGACAGAGGGATATGGCTCTCACATCAAGGCAGCTGGAAGCAGAGACAGGGAGAGGAGGGGGCCTGTGGACATACATAATGCTCCAGATCATACCCCCAATGATGTGCCTCCTCTAGCCATGTTCTCCTCTGAACCTTGCCACATTGGGAAATAAGCTTTTAATACATGAACTTTGGGGGCAGGGGAACATTTTAAACTATAACATGGGGATGTCTAAATTCATTTGCCAAAATATTTTCCTTGGAGGTAAAATGATTTTGATCTAATCTTGATGGATTTTTTTAATTAGATTAAGTAAGGATTACTCCCAGGTATCCATTGGGCCTTAGGTAAAGTAAATAAGAGAAAACAGAGTAGAGGGAGGAAAAATCCAAGCTCATAAATGAGGTCCTAAAATTAGGCAGCCTGGTTCATTAGTTTGTTGTATTGCTTTTTTTTTATTGTAATAATTCGTAGTTTGTATGTATACATCTTTGTTAGGTACAAATTGATAACAACATATGTGCACATATTTCTCATCTGACCCCTTCCCCAATTCCCACCCCGCTCCCTCGCCCTCCCTCCCTCTCAAGTTCAGTTCAATGAGTGACCTTGATATAATTGTGTAAGTACATCATGTGCCTTAGGGTGTTCTCCCCCCATCCCCCATCCAAAGAACATGATTTTGTTCTTCTTTACGGCTGAGTAAAATTCCATTGTGTACATGTCCCATAGTTTTGTAATCCATTCATCTGTTGATGGACATCTTGGCTGCTTCCATAGTTTGGCTATTGTGAATTGTGCAGCTATAAACATAGATCATTTGGTTTCCATTCTTTTGGGTAGATACCCAGAAGTGGTATTGCTGGGTCATAAGGTAGGTTTATACAAAGAACTCAAGAAAATCACAGCCAAGAAAGCAAATAACCCAATCAAAAAATGAGCAAAGGATCTAAATAGACACTTCATAAAAGAAGAAATACAAATGGCCAATAAATGTATGAGGAAATGTTCCACATCATTGGCAATCAGAGAGATGCAAATCAAAATTACTGTGAGATTTCACCTAACTCCAATCAGAATGGCAATCATAAAAAACACGAACAACAACAACTGCTGGCGAGGGTGTGGAGCAGTGGGAACCCTAATACATTGTTGGTGGGATTGCAAACTTGTGCAACCACTGTGGAAAACAGTATGGAGGATCCACAGACAAATGGGAATAAACCTGTTGCTTTTTGCAAACATCTTTTTTTTTTAGAAAACAATGCTCTCATCAGACAAAAGGAAAAATGTGTTTTTATTGTGCATTTATATATGCATGTATATATATGTATATATACATACATACATATATACACATATACATATATACACATATATGCATTTATACACATATACACATATGTATATGTGTATAAATATGTATGTATATATGTATGTGTATAAATATGTATGTATATATGTATATAAATACGTATATATGTATGTGTATTTATATAATACATATGCATATACATATACATATATGCGTATACATACAACATATATACATATACATATAACATATATGTATATATACATATATATCCGTATATATGTATACATTTCTATTTTCCAGATTCTCTTTGTCACTAGGCATAATTATTATTTTTCTAACTCCTCTCCTCACTATTATATATATATGTATATATATATATATATACTTTATGGGAATCAACTGAATGTTATACTATTTGTTTCTCTCAATAACCATATGGCAAAGGTAGAATTATGATGATCAAGAAAGGCTTTATGATTTCCTCAATTTAATGAAGCTTTTATCATGTGTGGGTTTGGCTGACTGTAAGCTCCTGATCTTCCTTTTCTTAGAGCATATACATTAGTAAACTAATTTGTATAAATTATTTGTCTGCTTCTTTGAGATGTAAATCTTCCCCAATCTCTTGCCATTTTTATAACCCAGGAATGTCTTTCTCAAGGTCCTAACAGCCATCTCTTTGAAATATAATCTTTAGTTGAGATAACCATCCTATATCACCTCCCTGTAGAAAGGTAGGAGCCTAACTTTGATAAGTGCCAATTGGTCAATAAGATGGCCTAATCTGATGGAATAATCTCCCCAATAAAGACTTCCAGTACTTTTCTACTAGCTGAGTTCGATCTTTCTGCAATAGTTTGAATAGACGTCCATTCCTGCTTAACTCCGTCCACTTTAATCTTTCTTTGATAGTTATTTTCACTCTACAAATGGAGAAATAGATTCTAAAATGGAGAAATAGTGATTTGCCTGAGGCACAGAGCAGGCAATTAGTGGAAACTGATCCTGAATTTGTTTTGTTCCTAATGTTCTTTCTATTCTAGTTGTTTAGGGCAAACAGAGTAGAGACCTCAGAAGGCAGAATATTTAAGGATTTTGAGAGCTGGGGATGCTAACCATTTCCATCAGGGCCATTTTCTGCTTATACCATGTCTTGTGAATTAGAATAAAGTATGTGTTTGTGTGTGCGTGTGTGTACACATGCAGACTAGGTCAAGTATGCTAATTATGTGTCTTTTTTAGGGGGTCAGAGAAGAAGCAATGAGATAGTCCTGAAGACTTCTTCTCAGATATAGGCAATGGCTAAATAGGGAAGAGGAACATGCCAAGTTTGCTTGAATGGAACATGTGCCAATGTTCTCCTTATATTCCCTTTTATCAGTTTTAATGACTAGGAAACAGAAAGTCCTGAATACTGTCCAGCTCATCTTGTTGGGAAGGTGAGGATTCTGAATAGAGGTGAAGAAGGGTACATGATGGTCTCCATCAGTCAATAATGACAAATATTGTTTTGAAAGCCAGCCTCCAACAAAGGCAGTTTCAAAAGATAGACTTGTGTGTGGGATGTGCTGCCACTGGCTTGTTACCATACCATGTTCCACTTATGAGAGGAGGGGGCAGGATTGCAGTTATGTTTCCAGGGAAAATTTTTAAACCAATGAAACAAACAGATTGTAAGAAAAGACAGGGGCCATGTAACCATTTTTCCTGCTTCTGATGTTCCTTTTACCCAGAATGAACTTGCTAAGGTAATGATGATGACCCATCATTGCTAGATAGCAATCTTTGGAGACTAAAGCTCAGAATAGCAATTTTCAATATTTTTATTCTCTGAAAGCTACTCCAAAATTGAGCAGAAAGAAAAAAAAAGGTATTACTCTAACTTGACCTTGACAAGGCTGATGGATGAAGTCTGACATAGGTCCAGGCAGACACTAAGAATTTTAGTGATTAATTGGTGCTTTCAACTATGGTCATATTATGAGAATTGTAGAGATATAATTTATGGCTTATCCTCACAAAAATGTTTGTGCTATGGGTGAAGAGACAAGTTTTAGACACAGGTTCACTATCTATACACAAGTAGTTCAACCACTGGTAGGTATTCATTGCTCTTTTCATTGACACAGGTGGTTTTTAAGAATATAGGCCTCTGATTATATTTTTCATGACCACTCTGTAATGTAGGATACATTCGTTCTGAAATTTTATCTCATTTTCTATAAAAACAATGTAAGTATTAGCTACCATACATTGTTTTGTGACAAATTAGGTAACAATGAACGAGTATAATACCTGAGGTGTAATTAATGATTAATAAATGTTATCCATCACAATTATTATGAAGAAATGACAATAAGGGGAGTACAGAGTATGCCCAGATGAGGTACAAAGTGTGCACTAGAAGCAGCATCTTAATAAGTGCCACAACAAAGCCAAAAGTGTGACTCAAACTGTGTCAATTTAAATAAGGCTTGTGAAGAGGACTCCTCCTCTTGAAGTCCAGGATATCTGCAAAAATGGGAAAACGAGGAAGGGGGTTTAGAAGAAAATGATGAGAATTAGACCTTATAGATATTTTGTAGCTGACATGCACAAGCTATAACGTAGATGAATTTAAAACAAATTCTTCTAGCCATTGGCTTCAGGGATGACAGCAGAATAAACATCAAAAAATGTGGAAAGCCATATCTTAATTTGTTAGAATTTTAACAACCACTGTATTTCCTTTGTCTTACCAGAGGAGAGGACTCAGTTATTTTTCATCATAAAAAATCTCTTCTTTGGAAAAGTACAATAGCTATCAGGTCCCAGATTATGTTTGGGGTGTATTTGTGCCCTGTACTAAGTTTATCACAAGATCAGAAAAGTGATTTGGAATGTATATAAGGTGAATTTCCATATTTACTATCCAAGCACCTACTTGGTGGGGGGAGGGGCTCCTCTCATGCATAGTTCCTGCAGAGTGCTTATATTAACATGTAACCTGTTCAGACTGAACTGGGGGAGGGATGACCATCCGAGTAAGACCAAACTATCCACACATGGGCACGGAAGACTGAGTAAAAGCTGAAGCAAACAGACTGGGAATTTTAGCCAGAAGACATATAAGGCAATTTGAGATGGTAGGGTTTCAAAGTCCTATCATCTTCAAGTTGAGGCTGACACTTCTAGCTCATATGTACAGGCAGTCATGAAGGATTAGAATCTAGGAAAAAGAGGAGATGAAAAATAGAACAAAAGGAGGATACTGAAGAAGGTATACTTAGGGAAAAATAAGTAAAAGGTGAAGATACTACCGTATTGCAGAACTACCCTTCTGGAGATTTTCTTCTTATTCTTCTGAGACCAATTGTTCAACTGTTCTCAGATTGTCCTGAGCAATATCAGTAGTCCAGCGTAATAGTTTAGATTTAGAATTCCCCCTAGTCCTCATGGAAACAAGGTAGCAATGTTGGAATCAGGGTTCTGCAGTGATCTCGGCAGTGGATAAATGCATTGGAATGGATTTATTAGGGTGGTGGCCAGGGCCAGTAGGGTGTTTCTGGAGAAGGTGGGTTCATGGGGTTGCAACCTTAAGGATTATATATGGTTCCTCCTCCCCTTCCTTGCTCTGCTTCTGACCTCCTTCATATGAGAGCAAAACTTTGTGTTCTCCCTCTCTGCTTCCCACTGCCATACCCTGAAATCTTGACACCATCCTCACATGGACTGGACCCAGAATTTCCAAGGAAAGCCAGGCATGGTGGCACATGCTTGTAATCCCAGCACTTGGGAGGCTAAGACAGGAGGATTCCAAGTTTGTGGCCAGCCTCCACTACTTAGGCCCTCTGCAACTTAGTGAGATACTTTTTCAAAATAAAGAATAAAACATGTAAGCATTGAGCCAGAGGGTCCAATGAAACTCAAATTTGATTTTCCTAAATTTTCACTTCTCACTTCAACTGAAGCTATAAGAATGATCCAGATATATATAGCATAATATGTGGCAGAGGAATTATTGGTTTATATCTGACTTTTCTACTTACTGAGTAGATTATCCTGGGAAAACCAGTTTACTTCTTGTAGTTTCCGTTTCTGCATCTGTGAAACAGGAATAGTAATATCCAACTTGTACAGGTTTGAGATGGGAAGTAAAATAATGTCTCTAAAATTTCCAATGTAATTCCTGTCATAAATTTTAAAACTATAGCCCTTTGTCTCATGGGGAAACTTGTCAAGTGTGGTACAGGCTGGATTCATCTCTCATTTACTCCCTCATCGTCTTGTAGGTGGCACATTGTCAACAAGGGCACTTGGTGGCTCATATGGCATATGTTGTAGGTAGGTAGCTCTTATAATTGTGGGTGATGCTTATCAGGAAAATAAACAGATTTATTTAAGGAAGTTGAAATAAGCATTGTCCTCTGGAGACGGTTATATAACTATTAGAATAATTGAGATGAAAATAAGAAGTTATAAAGCATTTAAGATAGTTAGGAAAATCAATGTAGTTCAGTGAATTGCCAAAAGAATCAATTTCATCTCACTGGTTACAATGGAAAGTTGTTTGTACTTATGTATTTCAAGTTAATTTTTTAATCCTGATGCCTAACCAAATGCTGTTGCTCCAAGCACCAAATCTGAAGCAGGTTGACATGGAAAGAAAACACAGCCCAGATTCCCAAAAGATAGGCCACCAGCCACAAAGCAGTTTATCCATGTATAATGCATTGTAAGTAATTCAAAATGGCAGTGAATGAAAAAACAAAAACAAAAAAGACTTGCCTAAATTTATGAAGTTGAAGGATAAATTTTCCTGACATGTTTATTGGTTATAACCAGATAAAGCCCTTGTATTGAAATGCTGACTTCTTTTCTTTGAAGACAAGAAAATCAGTCATTTTTGTTTGGTTTTTTATTTGTATGTTTGTTTTTGTTTTGCTTGTGGTACTGGTGATTGAACCCAGGGGCATTCTACTTCAGGGCTACACCTCAAGCCTTATTTTAATTTTTTGTTTTGAAACATGATCTTGATAGGTTGCTGTGAGTCTTGCTATTTGGCTAAGGATACCCCCAAATCTGAGATCCTTATAGGCATGTGCCACCACACCCTATGAAAATCAACTAATCTTAAATCCTTCTAGATGATCTTTCTTCAAGACTTGATGGACTTTAAATCTTTTCTGAAGTTATTCCCTCTGACCTGGGGCCACCGATGGTAACACTATGGGGTCCTGAGTGGTAGCAGGTCTAAAGAGTGACACAGGCCTCCCTAAAAGATGATCATATGGAATATAGAAGGCCTGCTCCATTTGATACAATATGAATTCAAAACAGAAGAGCATTGTTATTTGCAGTTCCCAATCCCCTTGGAAGAATTTACTTTATAAAACTGATGACCAAGTCAAATCCCAGGAAAAGTGACAGCTGCTTAGTCACCTGTGTTCTTCTGACAGTTCTCAAGAGTAGTAGAAATTAAAAAATAATAATAATAACTCAGAACCATATGATTCACAGTTTCAAATGCAAGGAAGCATGATAGGCAAAAATATTAGCTGAATTAAAGACTGAAAACTGGTTTAAAAGTATCACCCAAAGGACAAGTCAGAGGAAATATGTTTTATTTCAAAGTGGCAGATCCAAAGTCTATTTTAAAAGTTTCAAAAGTTACCAAATTCATGAAAAGTTTCAACTTAATGTTGAAAGTTATGAGAAAGCCATGGATTTGTAATATTCAGTGAAATGGAGTTACTTCTTAGTTGGATTTATTCTATCCATTTACTCTTTCTCTCTCAACCTCTAAAAAGTGTTTAGGTACAATAAAGGAAAGTAGGAATAATATTCCTGTGAAGTGAGTCTGGAAAAGACTAGAAAACTGCTAGAAATACACTAAATTATCACCAGGGTTATCCTCCCCCTTCCTCATATAAGGCATCTTGGTCTTTTCTTTGTGAAGATCCTACTGAGTCTGAGAGAAGGTAGGGAATTAATTTTAACCAAATAAAAACTGAGCAGGCCTGAGGATTCTGTGGATCCAGAGGAAACCTGATTTTTCAATACAAGTTCAAGAGTCGAGTCGCTGTCACCATTTCTGTACATTCAATACTCAAATACAAAACTCAAAAAGGAAGGAAAGGAAAGGAGACCCCAGGTAACTGTCTCTCAGGACCATTCTCAGGTGTAAAATGGGTGGCACCTCCAGCTAAAGATCCCACCCATCCACCAGATAAAAAGAGTGATTATTTGGAGTCTTTAGAACTGAACTGACTTGAGTTTGAATCCCATGGAACAAGGTACTTTCTCTAACCCATAGTTTATTTATTATTAAAATAGAGTGAAAATGTGTACTACAAAAAGCCTGGCAAGGAATAGACGAGATGATACTAGAAGATACTAGCACAGTAACTGGAACTTAGTCTATGTGTTAAATGAACATAAGAGTAAATCAGCAACATCTCTGGTGTGACTCAGCATACTAAGTCTCTTCCGATGTAAAAAGTTTCTGAGGAAAATGTGGAGCTCACTAATCAGAAGACTGGGCACATAAAAAGGAGTGGGTTTTCTTAGCACAAACTTCACTGAATTTACAGAATTTCAGAATTCCAGATGTCTTCAAGAGGTAACTAATTTTTTTCAGGGGAGGGGAGGTGCACTGGGGATCAAATCAGGGGCATTCCACCTCTAAACTATACCTCCAGCCCATTTATTTATTTATTTATTTATTTATTTATTTATTTATTTATTTATTTATTTATTATTTATGAAACAGGGTCTTGTTAGTTTGCTGAGTCTAAGTTGCTGAGGATGGTCTTGAACCTTTGAACCTGTGATCCTCCTGTCTCAGTCTGTATTGTCCTTTATGGAGGAAAAAGTCAGCCCTACATGTTACCCTATTCTTTCAAGTGTGTACTGAAATAAAAATACTTCAAAGTTTAGTGCAGTCCTATCAGGACATGAGGTACCAGAAAAATATGATAACTCCAAAACTGGACAGAAAAACACAAATGCTCCAGGCATCATTTTTGATAGGGGAAAAATTGGAGAAAGAAAGGAACGGGAAGAAGAAAATGAGCATCTTGTCCTGACAGCAATTCTCTGGCTTTCAGCTCTGAGCATCGAAATGATTTGAGTGCACGGTGACTTTGTAAACAGCCTGTGTCTGTTTTCAAATGCCTGCACGCATTTCTCCAGACTGTGAGATTCCAGAGGGTTTTAGTGACACAAACGTGAGACAGTGGTTAAATGCACGCTCTGGATTATCACTGCCTGCCTATGACTACCAGGGTGAACTCCGGTTAGCACTGTGACAGGAGAGTCACTCAGGCTCCCTAAGCCCTGCTTCTTTCCCTCAGGGCTTCTCTATGGGGCTGGAATAGGGGATTTTAATGGGATGTACATATTACATTGCAGCCATGGACTGCTCATGGTCAGTATCTAATATTTTGTGTTTGTGCACTTCTATGTTGCCCTTTTGTCTTGTAGTTTGTGCGGTATCTCATCACCTAGTTTAGTTCTACATGTTATCTATTGATTATTAGTTTTGCTATATAGTTTTTGTCTAGTTTTACATGGGGGTTCAGTACGATTAAAAAACATCACTGAAACATTTCTGGAATCCTTGCCATTCATTTTAAATTCCCCACCAATTTTCCCCTTTAAAAATAGTGTCAATAAGCTTTTTAAGTTTTAGAATAGTTTTTGATTTACAGAAATTTTGTAAAGAGAGTTCTCATGTAAGCCTCCTTTTGTTTGTTGAATTAGGACAATTATGGGCAAAATATATAATTGAGAACCATCTGAGTAACTATGGTATGTGTGTGTGTGTGGCGGGGGGGGGGGGTACTGGAAATTTAATCCAGGGGCATTCCACCTCTGAGCTACACCCCCAGCCCTGTCTTATTTTTTCACTTGGAAACGGGGTCTTGCTAAGTTGCTGAGGGCCTTGCTAAGTTGCTGAGGCTGGCTTTGAACCTGAGATCCTCTTGTCTCAGCCTCCCAGTACTGGAATTATAGGCATGTTCCACCACACCCAGCAACTATGGCTTTCATTGTGCAGCACAGTCTCTCTTGCTGGCATGTTCTCCTCTGCCCTCTTGAATGTTCACTCTGTTGAAGCATGTTACCATGTTATAAAATATTCCTTCAAGGCCTACAGGGGTCAGGGCTAACAGCTCCTGGAAATCTGACTTTTGCCCTCAACCATGTAAGACAGTGAGGAAGTGCTTCCTTCCCTGTCAAGCCTTGAACTCTGCATTTTTATGAAGGAATCAGAGCGAGAGGAGCCAAGTAAGTCATACCTAGATTCCCAACCTAGAGACACTGTAAGAGATAAACATCATTGCTTTAAACATCTGCGCTTTGAAGCAACTTGATATGCAACACCTGATAACTAATACAAGGAGTCAGACACCGTGCAAATAGCTGGGGAATACTATCATGGTCACCATGTCTCCGCTGTCATGGCACTTACAAAACAGGTTGCTGGTGACTCTACAGGAGCCCATGGCACAGGGCTCCACAGTTCTCCTTCACTGCTTAAGCCCTGCCCTACTCCAAAGGGCCAAGGCGCTAAAGGGGAGGGTGGGTATCTTCTGTCCAGGCACACGCACTTGGCAAGAGACAGAAAGGAAGTTTTCTACCTGCACTTGCTGCCTATTTGACATTCCCCTCTTGGTTAATATTCATAAAAACTTGCAGGGATCCCTGTTAATACTGAGATTTGAAATCTTGAAGCCAAGCTGTCGCCAAGGGGCCTGATTTACATCCATGAATATGCAGCAGCACGCTCTTGCTTGGGATTTCTGCCCTATGACGGGAGTCGGCAGTCTGTATATGGCTGTGCATTTTCCCTTCCAGAACTGAAAGTCCAACTCAGGAAATGAAGTTGGAGCTGGAAAGCAGAGCATCACAGACCCTTTTCCATTTTCTTTCTACGGTAAAAGCTCACGTGACCTCTCCATTCTCTGAACTGTTCTTCTGTCTAAGTTTTGGGAGAGCTGATGTGACTGTTATAGCTTTTTTCAGCCCTGAGGCTTGAGAAATGTTGACTGAACCTTTCCACTGTAGTTGTGTGCTCTACAAATACACTGTTCACACTCAGGAAAAAAAAAAAAAGCAAACACTACTATGTATGACGATCTAGGAAAGGTAAAGAAAGTTTGTTTTTAAAGATTTAAAATTAATGAATTATCACGCTTGTAATCCCAGCATTCGGGAGGCTGAGACCGGAGGATCCGGGTTCGCGGCCAGCCTCAGCTACCTAGTGAGGCACTCCGCAACTTAGTGAGACTCGGTTTCAAAATAAAGAATAAAAAATAGGGCTGGGGGTATAGCTCGGAGGTAGAATGCCCCTGAGTTCAATCCCCAGTACCGCAAAAAAAAAAAAAAA
>PVLC010033969.1:0-17207 GCA_004027655.1 Graphiurus murinus | reverse complement strand
ACACACACACACACACACACACACACACACACACACACACACACACACGTGCACGAGCAGATGTTAGGTTCCTGGTTTTCTTAGTTTTACGTGACCACAGCTAAGCTAATATCGTACCAATGATCAGTTTCCAATCATCAGACTTGGTGTTATCTACACCAGGGGATGGGGGTTTCCTCCTTGAAGTCAGTGCTTCCTGTGGTTCCCTTACAAATTCAGGAAGAGCAGCCCTCCTGAAAAGTTTTCATCTCTGGACAGGAAATCAAAAGGTAAATGAGAATGAGACAACCCCAGTTCGCAAACACATTTAAGCAGAATGTTTAGCAGCTCCCTCATCAAGTACTTTGGGATTTTAGCCTGTTCCTACTAGTTTAGGGGAAAGTATTTTCTTGGGCTCACATGTCCGGTGCAATCATGGCCCCAAAGGCATTAGTAGTGGCACCTGACTGCTTGAGGGCTTGTTCGGGGAAGAGTCCTCTACCTCCCTGAACCTTAGGGCCCCCCATAAAGTGCAAACGATGATCCTCCATTATAGGTCATGAATGTTTAAAGGATAAAGTGCATTAGAGCCCTGCTTGGGGCCAGACATGTAGTGATCCCTCAACAAGACACAGCTGCTGAGAGGCAGTGCCCGTTGCAGGCACACGGAGATCAGTGAGCCAGAAAGTTCCTGCTACAGCTTTGGCCAGTCTAGGAAACATGGCTGTGTTACCCAAGGCAAGGGGCGTAGCCGGGAGTGGTGGTGTACGCTTTTAATCCTAGTACTTAGGTGGCTGAGACAGGAGGATTGAAGGTTTGAAGCCAGCCTCAATAACTTAGTGAGGCTCTCAGCAATTTAGCAAGACCCTGTTTCTAAATTAAAAATAAAACAGGGCTGGGGGTATAACTCAGAGGTAGGATTCCCCTGGGTTCAAGACAAAAAAAAAAAAAAAAAAAAAAAAAAAAAAAAGACTTAATTGAAGTTACCTGAAGCACTGAAGCCGCAGGTGTGTATTGGTTAGTCATATGCTGGAAATGCCCTCTGGCTTTAAAATTCAGTGACAAGGAAGAGGTTTGTAGTGGTTCCTGGAGGGTTAATATTTATTCTTATTTATGGTCCTGGGGATTGAACCCAGGCACATTCTAACTCTGAGCTTCACCTCATCCCTTTTTATATTTTGTATTGAAAGAGAGTCTCATTAAGTTGCTGATGGCCTCGCTTCACTCTGAGGCTGGCCTTGAACCTGTGATCCTCCGGTCTCTGCCCCCAAGCACTGGGATTACAGGTGTGTGCTACCACCCCCAGCTTTCATGGATGGTTTGTAGGGCCTCTCTGAAATACCTGGAACTTGACCATCAATTTTGTGGGAAAATACATTTTTTTTTTTCTAGGTAGAGAGTCTTTGACTTTTATCAGCTTCTCAGAAAAGCCTGTGACTTAAGTGTTAAGAACCGCTGGTGTGGAGTCCTCCAAACTGGGACATTTAATGTGCACCGGCTTTATATCTCATAAGGTATGGTGGAGACAGTGTGTTCTACTGAGAGCAGGAGCCCTGGCCTGACGTAATGCCAACTACAGTGTGGCGTTGAACATCCAGACGAGATGTTCAAAAACAAGAGCTCCTTGGTAGAGACTGGAGTGTGAGATGAGTTGGCTTTGAGGAGGCTCATGCCCTGGTGTCGGGCCCTGTTCTACCAGGAATCTCTGTTCTCTGCTTGGACAAGCCTGTGGCAGGCTCATGAACGATGCTTTGGGTGTGTATGTGTGTGAGATGGGTCTGCCTGGATCCTGGGCGGCAGATGTTTGCACCAGCTGCCGGGGGTGGGAGGTACCATCTGTGATCCAAGAACTTTATACAAGAGAGATATTCAGTGGTCCTCATATAAATGATGATCAGCCTTGGTGGCCTTCCTCAGCTGTCTTGGGGTGGAGGTGGGGGGGTCCTAACCAAATCCAGAAAAAGCAAGCCAGTGGGCACAGGAGTCTCCAGCGTTCTCACAGCTGACCTGGAGTGGACGTGGGTGGGCGGCTGGTCCCAGAGGACCCTGTCCTGGCACAGTGGCAGGCTCTCGGGGCAAGTGTGCCCACTGGAGGCTTTTCCTTCTGCCTCACACTGGGATCAGGTGCTTGGGGCTCTCCTAGAGCCTGGCAGGGTCATCCTGAACACAGAAACAGCTCAGCTCTGGCTTTCTTTCTAAGGCTAGAGGGGAAGATTTGCTGGAATCTGGGTGTGTGCGCAGGCCACCTGACTGTTCTCTTTGAACACGGGGCCCCTGGCTGGGATGCAGTCTGTGCATATTCCTCACCTGAACTTGGATCCCACTAGGAACTTGCTTATTCAGAACCGGGTAGATGCTTCCTTTGACAGTATCTCACTGCTCTTTTAAATATATATATATTTTTTGCACTGGGATTAAACCCAGGAGTTCTCTACCTCCAAGCTACACCCCAAGCCTTTTTCTTTTTTTTGAATCAGGTACTCTAAGGGTACTCTGCCCTCCTGAGTCTTAGTGTCTCCCATAAAATGCAAACAATGATCCTGTGTTACAGGTTGTGAAAGTCGTGCTGAGTTGCAGAGGCTGTCCTTCAACTAGCGATCCTCCTGTCTCAGCCTCCCAAGTACTGGGGTTACAGGCATGCGCCACTATGTCCAGCTTCTCACTGCTCTTTGTACCCAGAGACAATTCCACTCTAAATTCCTCAGCTCAACCTGCAGACAAATGGAAGTCCTTCCTGTCCCCATCGAAGGAAAACGAGATCGTGCTGTGGGATTCAGCCCGTTTGTCTTCCTGCGTACTGCATTCAGGTTGCTGCAATGCGTGTTTGATTCGCAGTGAAGGAATATTTATTTCCAAATTCACCAAATGCTTCTCCAGGCAGCCTCCACACAGATTTTAATTGCTAAACCTACTTATTCTGACTCAGTGTCTGTTGGTAAAATGTCTGGAGATACAAAGGGGAGGGGGGACGAGCGGAGCTGGGCCAGATGCTTTCTATGACTAACAGAATGTCCACCCAAAGATGGGGATGAGCAGCCCGCTGGCGTGTCATAGGTGGGTGGGTTTCTCAGAGCTCTTATTTAAAGCTGTGCCCTATTGTGCTAAAATTATAATTTGTGAATAAGCATTGAATTAGAGTTGTTGGGCTGGGGCTGACTCACTGCCGGTCAGGGATGGGGACAGGAATGCCTTCGTGTCAGAGGCAACTCCAGAAGAGGAGAGAAGCAGGTAGCTGGGCGTGGTGGCCCATGCCTGTTATCCCAATACGTGGGAGGCTGAGACAGGAGGATCGCAGGTTTGAGGTCAGCCTCAGCTGTCTTGGGGAGACTCTCAGCCTCTAGTGAGACCCTGTTTCAGAACAAAAAGTAAAAAGGACTACCTCTGTGACCCAGAAGTAGAATGCTCCTGGGTTCAATCCCTAGTACTACAAAAACAAAACAAACAAAATGAAAGAGAGAGAGAGAGAGAGAGAGAGAGAGAGAGAGAGAGAGAGAGAGAGAGAGAGAGACTCAGCAACTAGTGAGACCCTGTTTCCAAATAAGAAATAAAATCGGTCTGGGGAGTAGCTCAGAGGTAGAATGCCTCTGGGTTCAATTCCCAGTAACACACACACACACACACACACACACACACACACACACACACACACACAGTGAGGATTGTAAGCAACATCCAAGTCTGGTCCTGAATCCAGATTTCTGTGTTCCTGCTCCTGCAGCAAAGGGAAGGGAAGGGGAGGGGAGGGAAGAAGAGATTGCCTGATGGGAACCCATTGGGCGCTTTCCCGAGTTGGTTTCTGCAGTGGAGCTGGGGTGCTGGGCTTTCTCTCCACTCCTCCCTCTAGTGCTTTACAGGGACCAGTCAGTGCAGCTCCATGAGAAATGCTTGGGAACTGGGTTCTCAGTGGAGCAGTGAGGTCATTTGCCTTCATCCCACCCTGAGGACAGCCTTTGCTGCAGGAATAGGGACACAGAAATCTGGATTCAGGACCAGACTTGGATGTTGCTTACAATCCTCACCTTTTTTTTTTTTTTTTTTTGGTACTGGGAATTGAACCCAGAGGCATTCTACCTCTGAGCTACACCCCCAGAATGATTTTATTTCTTATTTGGAAACAGGGTCTCACTAGTTGCCGAGAGCCTCACTAGATTGCTGAGGCTGTCCTTGAACCTGCGATCCTTCTGTCTCATCCTCCCAAATACTAGGATTACAAGCGTGCACCACCACGCCCGGCTAATCCTCACCCTTTTAAAGTCATGGCTCTGGGTCTTGGGAGGAGAAGGTCATCTTTAAAGGTGGCATGAGCCCCTGGCCAAGCTCTGTGCTCTGCAGGGGGGCAGGCAGGCTCCTCTAAGCGGAAGCTCCGGTGCTCAGTGGCTCACTTGAGAAGTTCCTGGAAAACACTCTGGCGGGTTCTCCCTCCCTGGTGCCACCTTGGGTATTTATGCCACAGGATGCATTATATGTCACAGGATTTCTTCCAAGTGGTTCCAATAAGATATCACACTAATAAATGAAGGGCCATAGGGGTGAACATGAGTGAGGTAATTACTGGTATCTTTTTCCATTAATTTTTTGGTACTAGGGATTGACCCCAGGAGTGTTCTATCTCTGAGCTACATCCCTGGCCCTTTTATTTTTAAAAAATTGAAACGGTCTCACTACATTGCTGAGGTTCTCTCTAAGTTGCTAAAGCTGACCTTGAACCTGTGATCCTCTTATCTCAGCCTCCCAAGTACTGGGATTATAGACCTCTGCCGCCATGCCTGGTTTCCATTAATAATTTGATTTGAATTTTCATCCTATTAATGGGTTAATATTTTGAAAGAACAGAGAATAAGGTTCTGAAGTCACAGATTGTAGGGAGCCTGATATTCTAGGAAACAGAGTAGAGAAATCCCAGAGGACAAGGTCCTGGCAGGAGGATGGGATATTGAGTCTCATCCCGGGCACACTCACGAACGGCTGCAGACACCTTTGGTTGCCACAGCTGAGAGGGAGGCACTACTGCATCTGGTGGGTAGAGGCCAGGGATACTGATGACAATCCTACAATACACAGGTCAGCCCCTACAATAAAGAATTATTCAAGCCAGGCATCGTGGCCCACACTTGTAATCCCAGTACTTGGGAGGCTAAGACAGGAAGATTACAGGTTCCAGGACAGCCTCAGGAAGTAGTGAGACTCTTATCAACCTAGCAAGAACCTGTTAAAATAATAATAATAATAATAATAATAATAATAATAATAATAATAATAAGGCCTGAGGATGCAGCTGGGAGATAGAATGCCCCTGGGTTCAACCAGTGAACCAGTCTCTCTCTCTCTCTCTCTCTCTCTCTCTCTCTCTCTCTCGCGCGCGCGCGCACACACACACACACACACACACACACACACACACACACACACACACACCAAAAAACCAAAAAACAGAATTATTTAGGATCCAGGCATGGTAGTGCATGCTTGTAATATCAATACTCAGGAGGCTGAGAAAAGAGGATTGCAGGTTCTAGGTCAGCCTCAGAAACTTGACAAGACCCTGTTTCAAAATAAAAAAGAAACAGGGCTGAGGGATGTAGCTTAGCGGTAGAATGCCCCGGGATTCAATTCTCCGTACCAAAACTAAAACTAAAACCAACAAAACAAAAGAATAGTCCAGCCCTGAATGTCACCAGTGCCACTCCAGACTCGGTCGTGGGGACCCCCAAGCCCAGCAAGGGTGCTCGCGCATTTTCCTCTTCCAGGGACTGCCTCTGTATTTCTTGTGTGGTTTTCACCAGACATGCTAAGCACGTGGCCTGCCCGCCTGCCAGCCTCAGTGCTGAGCTCAGTAGGAGCTACAGGTGACCGGGCCAGCTAGGGCGACTCGTGCGTGGGCGGCTCTCCCACCTGGTGCTGCACCACGCCGTCCTCAGAGCCTCCCCTGATCCAGAAGCGGCTCCCCCGACCGCTGCAGCTCTTGGACTCCCCCGCTGTAGCACCAAAGGTGCCTTCGTTGCCCGTGTCTGCTGGGGACTGGGAGCTGGGGAGGGGCACACTTCCCCGCCGGGGCCACGCCGTGGTTCCGCGCTGTGGTTCCGTCCCAAGGGTTCGGTTGGCCCAAGGGCTGACCCCAGGCTTCCGGGCTCTCGTCCCACTCCATGGGACAGACGAATTTCAGTAACGGAGATGGCCTCAGACGTGACAGACCGAGCACAACCTCTTGCTCAATAGTGATTATTCACAGCTGACCTGAAGATTTCTGCAGAAAAGACTCCGCTTCTGGCCACAGGAAGCCCTGCTCCAGGGGGCGTGCTTCGAGAGCAAGAGCGTGGGCTGCCAAGCGAGCTTTGGAGAGGAGGACGCACATCTGGTCCTCATCCTCCGGCCTCCTCTCCAGCCTGGGCTGCGGCGGGACCTCCAGGGCGCAGGTCTGCTCCAGGGAGATGGGGAAGCCAGAGGAAGCCCACCCAGGGCTGCTGTCCAGGGCTGCAGGGCCTGCCCTGGCCCCACGCAGGGGCGCATCGTGGGCGTCGCTATTCCTTTGGAACAGAATCCTTGGGCAACTCCTTTGCAGGTGGACCTAGGGCATAACAGGTCCCTGTGCTGTCACACGGGTATATTCTTCACGTTCCATATCCAAGAGCCTGGGCGCCAAAAAGTGCTGCAGAAGTGAGCACATCAGGTCTCCCACACCTAAGCTCTGGTAGTTTTTCAGGCGTAGTTAAATAGGACTGTGATGAAGATACAGGGATGGATTATCATTCCTTGGCTTCTCCTGCCTCAAGCCATGGCCGATTCTCACCTGTCTCCCAGCCAGCTCCTCCACGCCCACCTCCTCCATCAAAACCAGGTCAGCCAGGGACGCCTTCATCCTCTGGTGTTTTTCCTTGCTTCTGCCCCGTCACCCAAGTCTGGCCTAATCGTTTCTCTATTCCCAGGTGACCAGAGCTGTCACCTGGTTCCTCAGGCCCAATCCCCGATCACTTAGTACACTGTCACCAGGTAAATCTTCAATCCTTGAAAATTGTAAATCTATAATTCCTAGGTCTAAAAATGTTACAGATTTACAATTATTCCGTTGTAACTAAAAATATTGCAGATTTACAATTACATTCAATTGTGAACCTACAGTAGGTCTAAAAAGATTTAGAGCCAGGTATGATTGTAATCCCAGTACTTGGGAGGCTGAGACAGGAGAATCACAGGTTCAAGGCCAGCCTCAGCTACTTAGTGAGACCCTCAGCAAGTTAGTGAGACCCTGTTTCAAAACAAAGAATAAAAAATAGAACTAGGGGTGTAGTTTGGAGGTAGAATGGCCGTGGGTTCAGTCTCCAGTACTGCAAAACAAAAAACCAAAACCAAAACAAACAAAAAACTTCCAGTCTCTTTCACTTGCCATTCAATGCACTTCGGCTATCTCTCTCTTTCTCACTCTCTCTCTTTTTGTGGTATTGGGGATTGAACCCAAGGGGCATTCTGCCTCTGAACTACACTCCCAGCCCTATTTTATTTTTTAGTGTGAAACAGAATTTCACTAAGTTGTGGAAGGCCTCACTAAGTTGCTGAGACTAGCCTTGAACCTGTGATCCTCCTATCTCAGTCTCCCATGGGGCGTTCACAACCATGCCCAGCTAAGAACTATCTCTTGAACACAAAATAAGAGTCACCTTATCATTTACCTGCCCTCATATTTAAAAAATAACTTTATAAATCAGGAAATCAGGGTTGTGTCCCATTAAGATATTAGCTAAAGTGGTGGTGCACACCTGCAATCCCAGTGCTTGGGAGGCTGAGAAAGGAGGATCACAGGTTCAAGGCCAGCATCAGCAATTTGGTGAGACCCTGTTTCAAAATAAACAATAAAAAGGGCTGGGGATGTAGCTCAGGTAAGCTCAGGTAGAATGCCCCTGAGTTCAGTCCCCAGTGCAAAATATATATATATATATATATATATATATATATATATATATATATATATATATATATATATATATAACTCATGGTTATCACATAGAATTATTTTATTGTTTTCTCATATTCTTCAGAATAAAAAGGGTCAGTAGACATACATACATATGATGTTATTAAGGAACAAAATGAACAGAAAACTTATTTTAGCCAGATATCATTAAAAAAAATAACAGATGTTCTCCTTTTATTCTCTTTAAGTTGCCAAAAAGTCCTGGTGGTATTTTTCACCAGATTTTGGGAACTGCTGGCGTGGTTTAGGGGCACCAGGCTCTCTGTCTAAGATTTCTCCTTCGAGCTTTGGTCCCTGTGAGCAGCAGTGGCCTAAACAGACCCGCCGGCTCCCCCTTGTGGACAGCGGTGAGAAGGCATGCAGGGAGAAAAGTGGCCCTACGTGGTATTGGCAAATAACACTACTTCACTTCAACAGCCCCGAGAAACGCAGTCTGTAAAATATGGCCTGAGGTGGAGTTGGTATTTTGCTGTGTATTGCAAAACAAGAGGCCATTGGAGGCTGGTGGAGGAGCAGAAATCAAATAGCTGGGCCATGCAGATAATGAGCCAACCCTTTCCCTTGAGCTCTTTGGGGGATCTCTTGACCCTCCTTCCTTTATCACAGTGGGAGGAGAAACTGAAAGATCCAGAGGGCGGAGCAAGGCTCCCACCCTGGAAGGAGCTGGGCCCTGGGACTGCGGCCAGGCCAGCCAGGCCTCCAGTGGACTCCACGTTTCCAGTCCCTTCCTGTCAGTGCCCACCTGCCCCCAGCCCCGAGGCTGCTGGGCCTGGCCCCGCGTCCCTCCTTTCAGCCTTCCTCTTCTCCCAGTGAGAAATGAAGTGTGAGCGGGGCGTCATGGCCCACGCCTGTGATCCCAGTACTTGGGAGGCTGAAACAGGAGGATTGCAAGTTTGTGGCCGGTCTCAGCAACTTAGTGAGACCCTGTTTCAAAAGAAAATATAAATAGGGCTGGGGGTGTAGTAGCTCACAGGTAGAATTCCCCTGGGTTCAATGTCTAGTACCACACATACACATTAAAAAAAAATAAATAAAAGAAATGGGGCATGTAGCTAGAGGGGTTGGGGATCAGGGGCTCCAGTTCGGGCTTGCTCCCTCAGAATGGGCAAGGATTATCAGGTCTAAGGCAGCCTGTCACGCGTGGGTTGCACGGAGGTTCTCCATGTCCACCGTCTCTGGTCCTTGATCTTGACGGTAAAGGTGCAGCAGGGTGTGACTGTACCTGACTGAGCCCTGGGGAAGCCCCGGCTGGTGGTGCCTCAGGCTGGCTCCACCTGGCCTGCCTTCCTGGTCTTATCATGGGGCTCAGCTACTCCAGGAGGCCCCCTAGGGTCCCCCAGGCAAGTAGAGGTGATTCTGCCATGCGCCCCCCAGCACCCTGGCCATGCCCTGTTACTGTACCCATTACTTCGTGACCATTTACTTGGCTATTGCCACCATGAGCTTCCTGGGTTCTGTGCAGCAGCTGTGTTGTTTTTGTTTTTGGTACTGAGGATTAAGCATTCTACCTCTGAGCTACACCCCAACCCTATTTTATTTTGAAACAAGGTCTCGCTGAGTTGCTGAGGGTCTTGCTAAGCTGTTGAGGCTGGATTTGAACTTGCAATCTTCCTGTCCCAGCCTCCCGAGTACTTAGATTGCAGGTGTGTGCCATCACACCCAGCTGCTAACTGTGTCTTATCCCCCCTTGTGTTCCCGGGCCCTGGTCCCTTGCCTGGCATACTGTAAGGGCTGTCAAGGAAAGCTTCCCATATGATGTAATTTCTGGGTTGTATGTCAAGAATGAGAAAGGGTCTTTCAAGAACACAGAACATTCTAGAAAGAAGTGACTGTGTACACAGATAGTATTTCCTTAGATGTGGGAAGAGGAGCCCCTGCCCTGTATGCTGTACCTCAAAGGATTCCTGGCCTTCCTCCAGCCCTCCCCCCTCATAGGGCGAGAAGTCTGCCGGGCCAGGGGAGGTGCTCAGGGAAAGCGCACACCTCCTACGCCCTGCTCTGAGGATGTCAGCCCTGAATTCCTGCTTCCAGGGGCCGCGGGCTCCTTCCTCCTTGGGTTCCTCCTCCCAGAGTCCAGCTGCGCTGCTCATGTGCAAACCCCCAGGCCTATGGCACTGCTGTGTGGAGGGTTGTGATGGGGCTCGGATACCAGGCTAGAGTGTCCACACTTGTACACAGAGGGGCACGTCGGGGTGATAGAGGGGGGGCAGGCGGTGGGCTTTCCAGAACACTGCTTTGAGTGCACAACCTCAAGAAGCTGCAGGATTCTAAATGCAAAGCTGATCTTCCTTGTCATCATGAAAGTACATGCCAGGGTGGGAGGAAAAAGTATTTTAATGCACAAGAATGGTATGCAAAGAGAAAGAATAAAAGTGCATGTTGGTGAGGATGTGACAAGTGTTGGTGGCTGGTGTGAAAGAGAAGGGGACAGCTCTAGTGAGAAGATAACCCAGAGTTACCCTAGGACCCTTGTCGGGAGCCAGCCCTCGAGGAAACAGGGTTGGGGGTTAGGTGGGGATCAAGACGAGGTCGGGAGAAAACGCTCACACCCAATGCAGTGTTGTAACGTATCTGTTTAATTCATGTCATCACCGTTTCTTATAGTATCTTTTACAATAAGGTATACAGAACAGGAATTTTTACAGACTTGTTTTTTTAAAAAGTTGAGTGGGTACATCTTTAACTAGAAGAGCTATTTCCCATAGTATTTGATGGGATAAGAAAACAGCAAAGGTTATAGAATACAATACATATATAAAAATTCTTTTAGTATGAAAACAGTGTTAAAGGTTAACGACGGAGAGGAAACTCTATTCATTAGATTAAATATTCACTATTTGCTCAGCTCCTGTCAGGTAGCTAGAAAGTAGTTAATGAGTGGTGAGACAAGGGGAGGTGTTTCCGGGAGAGAGAAACTGTCTTAAAGCTTTCTTTACTCACAGATAAAAAATAGTAGAACTAAGTTCCTTTGATTTGTATCTAAGCTTGCAAAGTTCAATTCCTGATGTTTGTAGAGGGTTAATGAATATCTCTGATGTGAGCTGAGGCATTGTTCTTTTCACAATCCGTTTAGCCATCCTGTGTCTCTAAGAGATTTTTCTTTATAATTAATGTGAAAGCAAAACCCAAAGCACCCCAAATTTCCAGAATATAATAATGCAAAGTGGGAAATGCCATGTGTTCCTTCTTTTGGAATTGCCTGCCTTGCAGAATTCCAGTGGGCTGAGCCATGCTCAAGGCGCAGCTATTAGGATGATGTCGCAGACCCTGCCGTGCTACTCCCAGGAAGGCATCCAAGAGAACTGAAAACACAGCACCACACACAACCTTGGACAGGAATCTTCAGAGCAGCATTAATCATGAGAGCTAAGAGGTAGAAAGAGTGGAAATGCCCACCAACTGACAAATGTATAAATAAAACAGGCTAGAACTCTATAATGGAGTATTATGCAGCTATAAAAAGGAATGAAGTACTCATGCTACAACCTAGATGACCCTTGAAAACATTCTGATAGGTGAAAGAAGCCAGACACAAAGGCTGCAGATTGTGTGATTTTATTCATATGAAATGTTCAGAGTAGGCAAATCCAGAGACAGAAAGATAAGTGACTACAAGGGGCGGGTGGGGGGTAGTGACTGTTACTGGCTATGGGGTTTCTTTTGGGAGTGATGAAAGTGTTCTGAGCCAGGCGTGGTTGTGCATGCTTGTAATCCCAGTACTTGGGAGGCTGAGACAGGAGGATTGCAGGCTCTCAGCCAGCCTCAGCAACCTTGTGAGGCTCTCTGCAACTTAGTAAGACCCTGTTTCAAAATAAAACTTAAAAATAGGGCCAGGGGTATAGCTTGGAGGTTGAATGCCCCTGAGTTCAATCCTCAGCAATACACACACACACACACACACACACACAGATTCTCCAGTGTGTAAATTATATCTCAATTAAAAAAATATATATGTATGTGCTAGGAATCAAACCCAGGGCTTGTGCAACTAAGTACATGGTCTTAACACTGAATTACACCTCCAGCCCCCAAAAGAGAATTTGTGTGTGTGTATGCGTGTGTGTGTGTGTGTGTGTGTGTGTGTGTGTCACTGGGGATTGAACCTAGGGGCATTCTACCTCTGAGCTATACCTCCACCCCTATTTTTTATTTTGAAACAGGGTCACACCCCCAGCCCTGTTTTTGATTTTGGAACAGGGTCTTGCTAAGTTGCTGAGAGCCCCACTAAGTTGCCAAGGCTGGTCTTGAACCTGGGGTCCTCCTGTCTCCGCCTCCCAAGTACTAGGATTACAGGTGTGAACCACCACACTCAACTCTCATTTTGTATTTTGAGATAGGATCTCATTTACTTGCCCAGGTTGGCCTCCAAGTTGAGATCCTCCTGCCTCAGCCTCCTGGATAGCTGAGGTTAAGGCATGTACGTGTGCCTGGTAGCACTGAGGAATCTTAAGTCAGATCTGCATTTTCAGACAAGCCACTCTGGCAGTTGGTGGGGAAGACGGATTTGAGAGGGACGGGACTGGAGTCAGAGGGCAGCCCGAGATTCAGTAGTTAGGAGAGAGGTGGTAGAGTTTCAAACAGACAGCCACAGTGGCGGTGTGGGAGAGGAGCCAGCGTGGTGACACACACTTGTAATCCCAGTACTCGGGAGACTGAGACAGGAGGGTCGCAGGTTCGTGATCAGCCTCAGCAACTTAGTGAGACACTCCACAACTTACTGAGACCCTGTTTCAAAATAAAAAATAAAGTAGGGCTGGGGGTATAGTTCAGAGGTAAAATGCCCCTAAGTTCAATCCCTAGTATCACTAACTAACTAACTAACTAACTAACTAACTAACTAACTAACTAACGCGGGTGAGGGGAATGTTTCCCCCATCAGCTCAGCTCGGTGGGCTGTGGATAGGGGTGGGGTGTGGGGATCAGAAGGCGGGGGAAGAGTCAAGGGTGGCTTGACATGGGGCTAGTGGGGCCACCAAGGGGCAGGTTTGGGGCATGTAGCAGGAGGTGACCTGTGGCCGAAGGTCTGACCAGCTGCTGGTTAGATAAGGAGAGCTCGGCTGGGTGTGGTGCTGCACTCCGGTAATACCAGCGCTGGCAAGTCTGAGATAGGAGGCTGGAGGGTTCAAGTACAGATTCAGCAATTTAGCAAGACTCTGTTTCAAAATAAAAAATTAAAGGAAAAAAAGAAAAAAAGGACTGGAGGTGTAGTTTGGAGGCAGAATGTTCCTGGGTTCCATCTTTAATACAAAAAAAAAAAAAAAAAAAGGCGATCTCAGCTCTCAGGCAGTGGACACATGGGGGCAGGGTGGGAGGGTCAGCATGAGTGATTAAATTCTGTGGAGCTTGAGCGGAAGAGAGAGGGCTGGTGCCTTGGGAAACAGCATCCTCTGGCCAAGAAAGGGGAAAGCCATCCAGGAAGGGAGCACAGCAGCTCCAAAGCTGGTCTCCAGGGAGGAGGGAGCCCAAGAGCTAAGATGACCTGACTGTAGGACTGGATAGAAGGATGGCAGGGAGGCAGGAGAGCGTTCTCCGAGGGAGAAGAGGAAGTGGTTAAATCATTGTTTTTTCACTAATTTGCTGTTTCTAATGAAAATATTACATGTATGGATCTAAAAATCAAATGTTATAGCTGGGCACATGCTTGTAGTCCCAGTACTTGGGAGGCTGAGACAGGAGGATTGCAGGTTTGAGGACAGCCTCAGCAAGTAGTGAGACTCTCATCAACTTAGAGAGACCCCGTTTCAAAATAAAAAATAAAAAATAGGGCTGGGAGTGTAGCTCCGAGGTAGACTGCCTCTGGGTTCAATCTCCAATACCCCGCCCCCCAAATCAAATGTTATGGCAAATGTATAAAATGAAAAGTAGCCGGGCATGGTGGCTCACGCTTGTAATCCCAGTACTTAGGAGGTTGAGACAGGAGGAACACAGATTTGTGGCCAGCCTCAGTTATTTAGTGAGGCCCTCTACAACTTAGTGAGACCCTGTTTCACAATAAAGAATAAAAAATAGAGCTGAGGGTATAGCTCGGGGGTAGAATGTCCCTGGGCTCAATCAACAGTCCTGCATAAAAAGCAAATAAAAAATAAAATGAAAAGTAAAATTTTGTAATTTTAGCCAGGCACCGTGGTACATGTCTGTAATTGTAGTACTAGGGAGGCTGAGACCAGAGAATTGTAGGTTTGAGGCCAGCTTCAGTATCTTAGTAAGAGCTTGTTTCAAAATAAAAAAATAAGATAGTGCAGAGAGTGTAGCTCAGAGCTCAGAGGTAGGATGTCCCTGGGTTCAATGCCCAGTACTGCTTTAAAAAAAAAAAAATCTATACTTTTCATTTTAGACTCCCCAGTCTCTCTCTTCAAAGATAACAATTATGATCAATTTTTCCTTTTTGTTTTTGTGGTGCTTGGGATCAAACTCAGGGCCTTGCTAGGCAAGTCCTCTACCACTTAGCCACGCCTCCAGCCTGGTCAATTTCTTATATAGTCTTCTAGAATTTTTTTTTTCTTTTTTTTTTCTCTCTCTCTCTCTCTCTCTCTCTGGTGTACTGGGGATAGAACCCATGGGCCTTCTACCTCTGGGCTACACCCCCAGACCTATTTTATTTTTTGTTTGGAAACAAGGTCTCACTAAGTTGCCTGTTGACTTTGAACCTGTGATCCTCCTGTCTCAGCCTCCGAAGTACTGGGATTACAAGCGTGTGCCACTGCAACTAGTGGGAATTTAAAAAAATATACATATGGAATTATCTCTAAAGATGAGAGAATTTTGTCTGTGTAAACATGGACAGGAAAGGGCCGGACAGAGAAAAAGGTGAAGACAGACAGAGGGCTTGGAGGTACCTGGCATGATCTGGGGAGGCCTGCAGGGTGCAAGGCTCCTGCTGGGGTGGAGGGCAGAGCCGAGGCAGGGTGCTGATGAGGAGTTAGGTGTCAGGTAGGCAGTGGGGGAATGGGACTCCTGGGAGATAAAGGTTAGGAAAAACAAAATCCAGACCCTCCTCAGAAGGAAGGTGGTTCCGTGTTGTCCATCGGACCCGAACACTGACAGTTAAATGCAGACAAAGTGGAGCCAGGCTGTCAGGAGCCAAAGATCCATGTGCACCAACCTTAGACCCGTGGACTGTGGCAATATGCGGGACAGTCTCATGACTTCAGGGAATTAATGGCCATAGACGACAAATTAACTGAGTCAAGAAAACAATGTGAAAGACGGGGACTTTCTTCATTGGTTAATGTCTTCAAAGGGGCTTTAAATACATATAAACCCTATGCCCAGCACCTACACTGGGATCCCTCCCCTGCTTCTCTTTGGTGGTTGAGTGGACTTGGGGGCAAGGTGGTGTGCACTGATGGCGCGTGGCCCGGCTACACTCTGGCAGAGACACGAGGCCCTGCTGGAGCCTGGAGTCTGCCAGGGCGCTGGGGGTGGTCTGCCTCTCCGCTTGCTTGCTCTTTTAGAATAAATTTCCTACTTTCACTTTCCTGGGGTCTGCGGATTTCATTCTTGGACTCTGCAAGAAAGCTTGTCTCAGTGAAAGAAGAGAGAAGTTGACGAGTAGGTGCCAAGGTTCAGAGGTCAGAGGTCGAGTAATTCAAGGGCGTGGCACAGGGCAGGGCGGGGCCCAGATGTGGGCAGACGGAGGGGGGGTGCAAGTCCTGGTGGCGCAGGACTTTGAGCCTGGGGTTGCCTGGGTCCTTCAAGGGGAGCTGAGACCTCTTGAGATGCTGGTAGGTGCCAAAGTTCTCCGTGGGGTAACACGAGGCCCAGAAAGTGCGATGTTGGCCATGGTAGCCATCAGGAGGGTCAGAGGAGGACAAGCGTGGCTGAGGGAGAAGGCCCCCGGTTCCACCCCAGTATCTCTCTCTCTCTCTCTCTCTCTCTCACACACACACACACACACACACACACACACACACACACACACACGAGCATACACCTTGATTTCAGACTTCCAGCTGGAGAACCCTGAGGCAGCAGGTGTCTTCCATGTCAGCCACCCAGCTGTGGACGTTGGTCGTGGCAGCCTAGCGAATGAACACAGCACCCACCTGGTTTCGAACACCGGGCCCCGCTGATGGGCATGCCGCCTGGCTGGGAGAGGGAGGGGGTCAGCAGCTGCTCAACCCAGATCCTGCCCAGACCTGACTCACCTTGCAGCCAACATCACACCAAAACTGAAGGCACCGAGGCTGGGAGCACGGGGGCCTGTCCCTTCGTCCCAGTTCCTCCTGTCCATCTTCTCTACCTCACCCCCGTCTTCCCCTTTCTGCAGGTGCCTCCCCTCACAGGTTCCTTGGGTCAATGACATCCATCCCCCTTCCTTTCCCCCATCCAGAACATTCTGGAGGCTTTGTTCCCATGAAGACAAGGTCCCTGCCTCTCAGCCTTTCTGGGAGATGCACCGTCCACCTCCTGCTGCCTAAGGGGGTGGCTGCTCGTTCTTCCACACTCCCGGGACCCGAGGCAAGAAGACAGTCTTCTTGCCTTGCAGAAGACTTGCCTTGCAGTCCCTGCTGCCAGGAAGGCAGTCCTCCCTGCCCCCCCCCACCACCACTCTCTCGACGGCTACCATGGCCAACACGGCACTTTCTGGGGCTTGTGGTACTTCCGTTAAGAACTTCAGCACCTACCATCATCTCAAGAGATCAGCACCCATGGGAGGGCCCAAGCAATCCCAGGCTCAGAGTCCTCAGCCTCCAGGACTCACACCTCCACTCCTTCATCCCACATCCAGGCCTCACCCAGAGGGGTCTTGCTAAGTTGCTGGTGTTGGTCTTCAAACAGTCATCCTCCTGTCTCAGCCTCCCAGGTACTGGGATTACAGATGTGTGCCACCACACCGTGTGTATGTGCTCCATCTAAGGATCATGAAGGAATGACGTGTTCTGGGCCTCCCCTTCTGGCTTCTAGATGGCCTCTTCCCCTGTCTCTTGTATCATCTCCACATGTCACCTTTTCATAAGGACACCAGTCAGATCAGATTAGGGTGACCCTACTACCTCATTTTCACCTAATTACTTCTATGAAAATCCCATTTCCAGCTGGAAACGGTGGCACAAACCTGTAATCCCAGTACTTAGGAGGCTGAGACAGGAGGATCACAGGTTCCAGGACAGCCTCAGCAACTTAGCAACTTAGCAAGGCCCTCAGCAACTCAGTGAGACCCTGTTTCAAAATAAAAATTAAAATAGGGCTAGAGGTATAGCTTGGAGGTAGAATTTCCCTGGGCTCAACCCTCAATAACACAGACACAGACACACACACA
>PVLC010033968.1:0-17175 GCA_004027655.1 Graphiurus murinus | reverse complement strand
GCACCACCATGCTCTTGGACTCTTTTTAAATTTTATTTTTGTGGCACTGGGGATTGAGCCTAGAGCCTCATGCATGCTAGGCAAGCATTCTGCCACTAAGCTACATCTCCAGACCATTTAATTTTTTGCAGTACTGGATATTGATCCAGGAGCATTCTACCACTGAGTTACACCCCAGCTCTATTTTATTTTTTATTTTGAGACAGAGTCTCACTAAATTGTTCAGGCTGGGCTCAAACTTGTGATCCTCCTGTCTCAGTCCCCCCATGCTATAATCCCAGTACCAAATACTTTGGGAAGCAAGACTTTAAGTTTCAATACTGTTGGGGAAGAGAGTGAATTTTTTTTTTTTTTTTTTTTTTTTTTTGCAGTACTAGGGATTGAACTCAGGGGCAGTCTACCTCCGAGGTATACCCCCAGCCCTATTTTTTATTCTTTATTTTGAAACCGGGTCTCACTAAGTTGCAGAGTGCCTCACTAGGCAGCTGAGGCTGGCCGAGAACCCGGATCCTCTGGTCTCAGCCTCCCAAATGCTGGGATTACAAGCGTGCGCCACCACGCCGGGCTTCCGAGAGTGAATTTTCAGTTGTAACAGTGAGAATGGGATGACAGCGTGTTTGGGGAAGCAGACTAGGTTGGTAAGGGGTAGAAGGCATTGAAATGTGGTCAGTCGCAGGGCCTGCCACAGTAACAGCCTTGGCAAATGAGACAAGCTCCAGCCGACCCCATGACCCTGTGATGTCTGCACCCCAGTTTTCATGGCGTCAGGCAAGTGATGGTGGGAACAAAGGCTGAACTGGCTACCTGTGCAGAGGGAGCCAAGAATTGGACTAGGGGCCAGATTTGATGTAGAAGCTATGGGAAGGCAGAAACTACACAGGAGAAAGAGGACACAGAGGAGAAAGAACAGCAAGCTGGTCAGTACAGAGAGGAGCACTGCACAGACAGCAGCAGGCAGGAGAGGTGGGTGTGGCCTAGCCATCCTCAGCACTGCCCTTCCTCCCAGCCCATGTGTGAGCCCACAGGGAACTCACTGGAAACCTTGCTCCTCTTCCTCCTTTTTTTTTTTTTTGTTACTGGTGATTGAACCCAGGGACATTCTACCTCTAAACATTATATATATATAAACTTTTTTGGCATTGGGAATTGAATCCAGGGGTATGCTACCTCTGAGCTACACCCCAGCTCTTTTTATTTTGAAGCAGAGTCTCACTAAATTGCTGAGGCTGGACTCGAATCTGTGATCCTCTTGTCTCAGTCTTCTAAGTACTGGGATTACAGGCATGCAACACCATGCCAGGCCCCAGCCCTTATTTATTTTGAAGCAAAGTCTTGCTAAGTTGCTGAGGCTGGCCTTAAATCTATGATCCTCCTGCTTCAGGCTCCTGAGTACTGGGATTACAGGCTTGTGCCACTGTGCTTGGTGAAACCTTGCTCTTTTTTTTTTTCTTCAGTATTGGGGATCGAACCCAGGGGCATTCTACCTCCAAGCTACACACCCAGCCCTATTTTTATTCTTTGTGTGTGTGTGTGTGTGTCATACTGGGGATTGAACCCAGAGGCATTCTACCTTTGAGCTACACCCCCAGCCCAATTTTATTTCTTATTTTGGAAACAGGGTCTCAATAGGTTGGTAAGAGTCTCACTACTTGCTGAGTCTGTCCTTGAACCTGTGATCCTCCTGTCTCAGCCTCCCAAGTATTGGGATTACAAGCATGCACCACCATGCCCAGCTTTTATTCTTTTTTTTTGAAACAGGGTCTCACTAAGTTGTGGAGGGCCTCACTAACTAGCTGAGGCTGGCTGCGAATGCAGATCCTCGGATCTCAGCCTCCCAAGTACTGGGATTACAAACGTGAGCCACCACACCCAGCTTACCTGGCCCTATTTTTATTTTTTGTTTTGAAACAGGGTCTCAACTAAGTTGTGGAGGGCCTCACTAAGTTGCTGGGGCTGGTCTCAAACCTGTAATCCTATCTCAGCCTCCCAAGTATTGGGATTACAAGTGCATGCCACCACACCTGGCTACCTTGTTCTTAAATCAGACCTGAGTGAAACTGATTCATTCTATTTTTATTCTTTTCCCAGTTCTGGTATCACTGTCTGTTCACAGGTCTCCCCCATTAGCCACTAAATCCTGAGGCATGATTTTTATTTATCACAAAAATCATAGCATCTGGGGCTTTGCGGGGAACCTTGTAGGTACCATTAATGTTTGAATAAATTTTTGTGTGTGTGTGTGTGTGATGCTGGGGATTGAACCCAGAAGCATTCTACTTCCAAGTTACACCCCCAGCCCTATTTATTTTTTGTTTTGAAACAGGGTCTTGCTAGGTTGCTAATAGTCTTGCTAAGTTGCTGAGGCTGTTCTCAAACCTGAGATCTTCCTGTCTCAGCCTCCCAAGTACTGGGATTATAGGCCGGGGTGACCACACCTGGCAAAGAATCAACGAAAGCATGTTTGGGGCAGCCAGGCAGGAAAGACAGTACTATCGTCTGTGGTCACAAGGTGGCAGCAGGGAGAGGCAAGGAGAAAATGACCCTCAAGCGGATGTTCACACACAGAGGGAGCAGGGATGAGTCACCTGGGGAGGTGGACCTTGTTTTGCAGCTTGGTCTCCTTTGCCAGGTGGAGTCTGTTACTGCAGACTAATTCCCTGTGACTACTTGCCTCAATTAAAGGCCTTTATGGAGACTTTTTGCCATATTGCACAGGCAGGAACCATGTTAGTGTGACCTTGGCAGGGCTGTGGGTGACGATAGTGTATATTCCACAGGGGTGAGTATGGGGGCCAAGGGGTGGGCCAAGGCAGAGTTACCTATGCAGGGCAGCCTACTCAAAGAACACCAGTGAGTCCTGAAAGCAGGGTCCCATCCCCTGCTGCAGGCTGCGGCTCCAGGTGCTGCTATAGGCCTGCTCCTCTTATGAGAGATCAGGTCTGCAGCTGGGGAGTCAGCTGAAGGCCAGGCAAAGCATGGCGGGATGGAGTGGGGGCAGGGAACACAGGACCGGGCAGCTGCTTCTGGAAGCAGCCAAAATGTCCCCAAGCTGCAGCAGGGGTGGGTAGAGGATTAGATGACAGTCTCCTAACCTAGCCCGGAACTAACACCCTCCTCCCCTTCACTCACACACCCTGGCCTGTCTCTCTCCAAGTCTGCTGAAGCTCAGAATAACCCAGAGAACCAGACAGCAGGATGGCAGGGGCTCTGCTAGGTGCCCTGCTCCTCTTGGGGATCCTCGGTAGGAACAGGGGTCAGGGAGGCAAGTAGATACTCAGAGACTCCCACATCAAGGGATGAGAGTAAAGATAGACAAAAAGACACAGTATTTGGTCCCCAGGTGCAATACTGCTGGTTCAGGAGACAGACACAGGGGGATATACAGCCTGAAGGACCTGTGCAGACCCAGAGAGGGGCAAAGAGGAGAGGCCCTTGGTTTCTTCGTTGCCGTGACCCTTCTTGATGCCATCACAGGTGGAGGTGAAGGTAAGAATGAGGAGCTGAATCTTTATCACCGTCTGTTCGACAACTATGACCGAGAATGCCGGCCAGTGATGAGGCCAGAGGAGACCGTCACCATCACCCTTAAGGTCACCCTGACCAACCTCATCTCACTGGTAAGATGCCCCACTCCCATCCTAAGCCTAAAATTCCACTTCCGGCCCCAACAGCTGAGCTCCGTCCTAATACTCACGTTCGGTCCTGAATTCCTGCTTCAATGCCCCCAATCTCCTATCTACAGAATGAGAAGGAGGAGACCCTCACCACCAGCGTCTGGATTGGCATTGTGAGTTCAATCTGGGTAGCAGTGCGAGGTCTTGCCCAGGGGAGCCCTTTCTCCCAAGCTCCTCCCGGATAGTACAGGTGGCAGACGCAGGGCACACCTCCTTCCACTCCCCACCTCTTAGGATTGGCATGATTACCGACTCAACTATAGCAAGGACGACTTTGGAGGCTTAAAAACCCTGCGTGTCCCTTCAGAACTCGTATGGCTACCAGAGATTGTGCTGGAGAACAAGTGAGAACCGGCCAGGACGCCAGGCTAGGGGGAAGCTGGCCTGGGGATGCCGGGCTGGATTTGCTTGGGGCAGGGGGTGCTTGGACTGGGGATATGGACAAAGCTGTGAAAAAGTTCGGTTTCCCTGGGTGCACAGTATTGATGGCCAGTTCGGGGTGGCCTACGACTGCAACGTGCTGGTCTACGAGGGAGGCGACGTGAGCTGGCTGCCCCCAGCTATCTACCGCAGCACCTGCGCCGTGGAGGTCACCTACTTCCCCTTCGACTGGCAAAACTGCTCACTCATTTTCCGGTGGGAAGAGTTACTCAGATTAGGGGAGGGGCCTGAAACAGAGGGCGGGGCAAACTGGGAAAGTGGGATCTGTGGGCTGGGGCTTTGTCTGGAGGCGGAGCCAGGCCCTGGACCTCGAGTGGCCGCTGGAGCTGGGTTCAAAGCAGGGGTGGGGCTTGCCAGTGGCACCGGGTCTGTAGTCCCAGCTACTTGGGAGGCTGAGTCGAGAGGATTGGGGGGAAGAAGGGATCGCTTGAGCCCAGCATGGACACCACAGTAGGACTCTGTCTCAAAACAAAAATAAAAGCAAAAAAAGTAGGGGTTGAAACAGCATGCAGGCAGGGCCTGGGTAAGGGGAGGGGGGCTATTACCAGGCCAGATCCAAGCTTCCAGCATGAGGCCTATGGCAGGAGCGCAGGTCGGAGCTTCTGGGGTGGGGACCCTGGCCCTGGTTCCACAGCTCCCAGACATACAGTGCTGAAGAGGTGGAGTTCATCTTTGCGGTGGACGATAATGGCGAAACCATCAACAAGATCGATATCGACACTGAGGCCTTTACTGGTGAAGCTCTCACTTGTTCTGAAAAACCTGCTTCTAGATGGGGGTCTACAGAGGGGACTCTCAAGAGTGGGGTTGCCCCAGAGCAGGCATACAGGAGGCTGACTTTGGCAACCTGGCCTTAGCTTGCCCGTTTCCTGAAGTCATTCTAGATTGCCACACTAGTTCTGTCTTTTCACTGGTGGTCTTTCTGTACCCGCACCAGGAATGCCCTTTTCTGCCTCCAACTACCCCCATCCTGACACGCATGGTCCAAGTAATGCACCTTGGGCCAGACCGCTGCATCCTTCTCCCTGGGCAGGTTTCCGCGGTCAGGGGTGCCCCATAGGTGAGCAGCGCCGGGCGCCCCAACTCAGAGCAGGCTGACTGCATCTCCTGTCCCGCAGAGAATGGAGAGTGGGCCATCGACTTCTGCCCAGGGGTGATCCGCCGCCAGGAAGGTGGCTCCGCTGACAGCCCAGGGGAAACTGCCGTCATCTACACGCTCATTATCCGCCGGAAGCCGCTTTTCTACGTCATTAACATCATCGTGCCTTGCGTGCTCATATCCGGCCTAGTGCTGCTCGCCTACTTCCTGCCCGCGCAGGGTAAGGAGGGACCCCAAACCCCAGCCCGGGCTCGCTCCCCGGGTCGGGATGTGCTCTCACCGGGTGCTCCCCTCAGCCGGTGGCCAGAAATGCACTGTCTCTATCAACGTCCTGCTTGCCCAGACCGTCTTCTTGTTCCTAATCGCCCAGAAAATCCCCGAGACGTCTCTGAGTGTGCCACTGCTGGGCAGGTAAGGGCAGGGTGGGCTCTGGCGTTGCACGAGCGGAGGTGGGGCCAAAACCAAGGGACTCAAGGAGAAGCTTTGACTGTCTTGTCCCCTCCTGGCTTTATTTGGACTCGGTATGGGGCTGGGACAGTGAAGGATTCTCTGGGGCCCCGTCCTCCTCACTGCTGCTGGATGCCATCTTGAGGTCTCCTGAGTATCTCTGTTGAGGAATAGTCTGGCTCAGTCTCTCCCCAGCCCCACCACCTCTGATCCTCCATTCCCCCCCCATCCCGAACTCACCGGTTCCCCGGGAATTCCGAGGCCCAGCTGGCGTCGCCATTGTTGCAGGAGTGAGGTGGACTCCTGCAGACCCCGTTCACACAGGCACAGCCAAGCTCCCTGGATCAGGAGCCTGGCACTGGCGCCCGCTGCAGCCCCAGCTTGCCGGACTCCCTGCGCTGCAGCCTGGGCTACCCGGGCTAGTGCTCCACCCGGATCTCCGGCGTCCGGGGCTAGGTCCCGGCTGCTGTCGCTGCTGTCCAGTAGCTGTGTCTCCTGCTGTAACCATAGGGCTGAGATCTGCATTGGGGGTGCATAGGGGCTGGCGAGGGTTCTTGCTCCCCTAGTCGCATTCCCCAACCCATTTCCTCCCCACCCGTCCCAGCCCCCCCCCCCCCGGCGCCACACCTCTAACAAGGTGGCGCCGAAGCTCATGATGCTGGCCGCGGCTTCTCTTAGCACCAGCACCAGGGTGGGTTTCCGGGCGGGCGGCTTCTCAGGCTCGGTGGGCTCTTGCGGCTCCAGGGACCTCAGCTCGCTGAACCTCTGCTCCAGATACTCGTGGGCTGCCGCCACAGCGAGTTCCAGAGAAGATAGAAGTGGGGGCTGGAGGGCCACCTGGAGGAAGTCGTGGTGTCACTGCGGGGGCGCTGACGGCCACCCCAGCGGTCTCCCTAGGGTGGCTGTTCTCCTAGCCTCACCTCGGTGGAGCTGTGGAAGTGGTAGACCCACAGCAGAGTGTCCAGGGATCTGGGGGACCCCTTCATGGCCGCCACAGGTGGCAGAAAGGGCAGAGGAGCCGGAGGCGAGTCCGGCCTCACGGAGGGGGAGCAGGTAGGGGCGTAACTCCACCCCTTGCGGAGAGGTGTTTGTGACGTCAGAGCAGCTGGACGCTGTGACGCCATACATTCCGGGCTGCCCAGGTATCTTCTCTTCGTCATGGTGGTCGCCACGCTGATTGTCATGAATTGCGTCATCGTGCTCAACGTCTCTCTGCGGACGCCCGCCACTCACGCCATGTCGCTGCGCCTGCGCCACGTGAGCGCGCGGGCGGGGAGGGCGGCCCAGAGTGGTGTGGCTTTGGGCCTGGCGCTGGCTGATCTGCTCCCACCGCCGCAGGTCTTACTGGATCTGCTGCCGCGCCTCCTGGGCGCCGGCCTGCCTCCTGAGGCTTCTGGGACCGCGTCACCCCCAAGACGGGCGTCTTCTGTGGGCATATTGCTCCGTGCAGAGGAGCTGATCCTGAAAAAGCCGCGGAGCGAGCTTGTGTTTGAGGGACAGAGGCACCGGCAAGGGACCTGGACCGGTGAGCGCTGTGTCCCCAGGGGGCCAGTGCAGCAGGGGAAACTTAATGACCAAGCCTGGTTGTCACCCCTGACAGCTGGTCTCTGCCAGAGCCTGGGTGCCGCAGCTCCCGAGATCCGCTCCTGCGTGGACGCTGTGAACTTTGTGGCAGAGAGCACGCGAGACCAGGAGGCCACCGGTGAGGTAGGTCAGGAGCCAGAGGCAGGGTGGGGAGTTAGAAGCCCCCGTTGTTTCCCGTGCTTCTGGCTCTTACAGCTGCCTCTTTAGGAACTCAGATTATGCTGTCCCTTCCTCAGGAGGTGTCCGACTGGGTGCGCATGGGGAAGGCCCTTGACAACATCTGTTTCTGGGCTGCTCTGGTGCTCTTCAGCGTCGGCTCCAGCCTCATCTTCCTTGGGGGCTACCTCAACCAAGTGCCTGATCTCCCCTACCCGCCGTGTATCCAACCTTGAGTGTGCCCCACTGGCACCCGCAACTTCCACCCACCCCCAGTGGGAAGTATTTGAAAACAGTTGCTGCCATTACTGTGTTAAGATCCCTCCCCACTGCTGGCAGTAAATCTGTGTTTTGAGAACTTTCCAAAAGGATTTGCACCTGCCCAGGTGGGTCTGAATTGGAGGGTAGATGGTTCCGGCAGGCTTCAGGTGTAGCCCTCCAAGAAGGCTTGCACTCAGTTCAGCCTCGCTGACCTCTTGGCTTTTCTCTAGCCCAGCCTGGGTTATTCTCTAGGCCTATGAGCTTCAAAGCAACCTTTACCTAGTTGACAGTCAATTATAAGACCCCCTTGCAGGACTTGTGCTTAGAGAATCTGGAGCCTGGAAGCCCTGCTCCTCCCTCAGTCATGTTGTTTGGGTTTTCTTTGCCCAGCACCCCTCATACCCCATAAAACTTCCTCATTGCAGACACCCCACCCCTACTTTGCATGCTGTCTCTGGCTAACACCCAGGGATGTGAGAGAAAACAGAATATGGGGCCTGAAATGGTGGGAGCTGGTTGAATTGTCTTTATTAACAAACAGGGTTTCCAAGGCCACTACATTGAGGAGGGTGGGGAGGGAGAAGGGCTACTTGCTGCTCACACTATATACAGATGCAAGCAAGGGGGCATGGAGGGCAAAAGCTCCCTGCTCCCTCCCTCCACCAGGGAAGGGGAGAGGCTAGAAGAGATGGGGGCTAGGAAGGGGGGAATGTTTTGGCTGGCGGGGTTGCCCCTCCATTCCCTGGAGTTTGGGAGAGGGGAATCATTAAAGTGCTTTCAGAAAATGAGGAAATGGTCCCTGCCCCTGGAGTGGCTGGTGACCCCCCCCAGAACCTAGGGCCCAGTAACACCCCCCCCCAGAGTCTGGTACATTCAAGGGGGGAGCCGGCTCCCCTGACGTGCAAATAAAGGGGTCCAGGACCCTGCCCAGTCAGCAGCAGTGGGGTACCCGGTCTAAGCCCCAAGCACTCTCCTCTTAAGTGGAAAGGGGGGGGGCGAGGCCCACTTAGTTCCTGGTAAGGGGGAGCTGTATCCCTCCCCAGAAGTTGGGGACAGGCACAGTTTTGGGGAGAGAACATGTTGGGGAAAGGGTGGTCACGTGATCACAAAAGCATTGGGGTCAGAGGTCACGTTCCCAGCAGGCTCCAGTGAATCAAACCAGTAAAAGCAAAAGCCCAGGGAAGGGAAACAGGGGCGGCCTGGGAAGTCTGGTGGTGGGGTAGAGCTGGGTCCAGTGGGGCAGCCCCAGCCCAGGGCCCCGTCACCAGTTCATGATGCAGTTACGGTTCAGAGTCATGAAGTAAACTTGGCTGCTGCCTCCGGAGCGGACTGAGGCAAAAAACACCTGGGTAGGGGAGGAGAAGAAGTCAGCAAGGGCTGGGTGTGGGACAGGGGTCACAATTAACTTGGGGAGGGGGAGTGAGAGGGGGAGAGGAACCCTGCAGAATGAGACTCAGCTGCTCCCCCAGTTCAGTGAAAGGCAGATCCTGAGGGTGGAGGCACCTGGTTCTCAGAACTGATGGGGAGGCTGTGACTGTGCTTCCATAGGGGCCCCTTTCAACCCTCCGAAAGAGAAAGAGCTTCCCACCTTGTCGTTCCGCTCACACAGGAACTTGAGCCTCTGGGCTCGTTTGTGCATGAAGACCCCGTCCAGGTGGCCCGTCTCCACAGAGCGGATCTCAATGGCTTTCTCACCCCAGCCCATTATCTGGTTGGAGCAGATGTAGGCTGTGGGGAGAGGGCAGTTGGAGGAGGAATGAGCAGGCTGCACCTTGGGCCACCCTGGGGCCCAGCAGCTGGGAGGGCAGCCCTCGCTCACCCACAGAGGTGGGCATCTCTCCCCACTGCAGCACCACATCCTTGATGATCCGCCCGTACGTGTTGACGTAGACGCCCTCGTCCTCGTAGCACAGCAGCATCTCCATGCCGTCGGTATTGGGGAGGAAGATGATGGCATGGGGTGTGATCTGGCTCTGGATCTGGGGAGAAGGCAGGCTGGGGTCCCTGTGGTCTGGTGCCCAGACTCAGGTCCCACTGTCCCTGTGGCCCTGCCAAACTCACGTGCACAGGGATGTAGATGTCATAGCTGTTCCCCGAATCAACATCCACAGCATGGAAGCCAGCACTGGAGCCATAGATAACCTTGAGCCTCTGTCCCTCCTCTACTGTCAGGTCAACCAGCAGAGGGCGGTGTGGGAGGTCAGCAAAGGACTGTGGAGGAGAGAAGAGCTTAGGGGGCAAGTGGAGGAGCCAAACCTTAGAACCATGTTGGGGGCTGAGGCTGGGATTACCTTGAAGGCCATGAATTTGTGGTAGGGCTTGGGGGCCCAGGCATACACCTCCACAGAGTTCTTCAGGGCAATGACCAGGAACTTAATACGCTCGTATTTCACTGGGGGCGGGAAAGGAGGAGGACATAGGGACTCCCCTTCTCAGGCTGTGGGCTCCCTGCCACCCACCCCACCCCGCCACTCTTTTGTAAGATTCTCACCAACACGATAGTGCCCACAGCCCTCCATGTCCCCCACAGTAGTCCAGCCCTGCTTCTTCTCCACTTCTGGGTCATTGTGAAGAATCTTGTTCCGGAGCCAGGACAGGTAGTACACCCGCAATTTATTCCTTTTCCCTGATGGATGGACATACATGCACATTCCCGTCCTCATCAGAGGCTCAGCTGCTGCTTCCCCACCACCCTGTTTGCACACAACAGGGAGAAAGCCTGGCCACATCTGGCTCCTGGACCAAGGACGCCCTCCTCCCTGGCTGGAGGTGGTGACAGCAGAGGAGCTGAACCCCTGCCATACCCCACAGACATACCTGAGATGGTGATGAGCAAGTTGAGCCCTTCCAGCACGTCCATCTGCTGGAAGCGTCGCCGCCCAATGAGCCCATACACCTTGCCCTGCCCGCTTCGGTCCAGCAGCATCAGCCCATTCTCTGTGCCCACCAGCAGGTTGACCCCTGCAACAGGAGTCCTTGGGCAGGTCAGAGGCAGAGCCAGGCCTCTTGCCTGACTGTGAGCAGGGGAGAAGCACCAGACTCCATCTCAGCCTTCCTGGCCCAGCTTACCCCAAAGGGCTGCACAGAGGATCTCAGAATTGAATCGCTTCTTGTACTTCCGAATCTCGGGAGTTTCACTGTGGGCCCGGGTGTTGGTGGGGTTCACATTGACCACAGAGCCCTTCCTCACGTCGTACTGCAGCTGATCAAGCCGACCGCCCTCTCCACTCACTAGGGCTATCAGGAAGAAGAGGAGGGAGGGTGGGCTGGGCCACTGTGGGGGACACAGAAGGCTGCGGGCAAGGATGTCGCAACAGGGAGGTTGGGGAGAAACGGGGAGCCTGGGCTAAATGCTGGGAAAGCCTTGAAGCTGGAGACTTAGGCCTGGGGTTGGGGCAGCATGATGACAGACCTAGGGAAGGGCCTTAGCACCTCAGGATGTTCAGAAGGGAAGGGAAAGACTTCTGTGCCTGGGGAAGGAGATAAGACCCAAAGGAGAGAGTCTATGCTCCCAGTTTGTAGAACCACTTCCTCCAGGTTGAGTCTGGATCCCAAACTTACGGCAGATCTGTCCTCACCTGTGATGGGAATAGTGTCCCCACTCCCTCCAGGCTGATAGATCCCTAGATCCACAAACATGGTGAAGGAGCTCTTGCCAGGGGCCTTTACTAGCCCACGAGACTGGTACTGTTGGGAGGAGGGCGGCAGTTAGATAAACAAGCGTAACCCCAGCCTGTGGCCCTGCCCCTCCATTGTTCCAGGTCACAGGTCCCCACTGAGGCTCTCTTGTCCACTTACATCATTGCCTCCATCCTTCAAAGGAGGACTTTGACCTTTGTTGTTCTCAGTGGGTGAGTGGCTGGGCTGAACCACGTCGGGCAGGTTTGTATAGCCATTGCTGTCAGCATGCAGTAGGCTCCGCTCCTCCTCAGGAGTCTGTAGAGCAGAGGGATGGGTCAGTGCTTGGACAGAGGAGGGCACGCTGCAGGCATGGGGAAAGCAGGAGGCCCACTCACACGCTGGACCACCATGGTGCCACCCCCATACGGGGGCTGGGTCCCAGTTATCTCTTCCACATCATGAACCACCATGGTGCTGACACTGTCTGTGTCTCCATCGCTGCTGTGGGAGAGAGAAAGGGGGGCCTCTGGTGCAAAGGCAGGGGCACCTGAAAGCACCCACCCACAAGTGACAGAACAGTGAGAGACAAGGAACCCAGCACTCCTACCCAATTCTCTAGAGAATGGGGACCACTTTCCCTTGGGCCTGCCCACAGCCCTGCCCTCCTCCCTGCCTGCACTCCTCCTTTCTCTATCCTCTGCCCCCAGGACACCCGTACCGGCCCCCAGGGGTGTCTCTGCTCCCCTCTGATGGTTCGCCGTCACCTTCTTCCTCATCCTCTTCGCTGCTTTCCACCTCCTCACTGGACGACGAGTAGTCCATGGCCTTCTTGGGAGGCCGAGGAGCCTCATCCAGGGTCCGCTCTTTCAGCAACACAAAATCCTGCAGGGGAGGGGAGGGCTGAGGAGAGGGCTGAGGGGGCCTAGGGCCAAGGCCTGGGCAGGTAACAGGAGAGAGCTCCCGTAGCAGCCCCTTTCACTAACCTCACCGATTGCTCGCTTATAGCTCTGGGAGAGCCCGCAGGGGAAGAAAGGCAGCCAGGAAGAGGCAGGAGAGAGGGTAAGAAAGGTTAGTAACAGTGCGTGCCTTAGTGTCCCACAGTCCTTCCTCTCCTGTGCGTTAGTGAGGCCCCACCCTGACACTCAGCCCCCTGAGGCTCTGGAGGCTCCATGTCCTGCCCCTAAGCCCCAGTCCAGAAGGCAGGGCCATGCCCACCACCAGATGACTCACTGCGGGCCGGCCTGGCCGTGAGCGGTGGTCATCAGGCTTGGCTTTGTTCCCAGGGGAGAGCACTGGGGAGCTGTCCAGTTTGGTGGAGGCTGGACACAGCAGGGTGGGAGAAGGGAGGTCACTGACACCTGGACAGAGGATAGCCTCCAGCCCATATCCTGGGCTAACCCCTTGGCCCTTAAGCCAGGGCTCAGCACCGTGTTATGTGTCCAACCAGGTCCCCCTCACCCCTGTGTGTGATCCAATCTAAAGCCACCAAAGGCAGGGCCCATCCTGGTCACAACTGTGTCCAGGCCCAGAGCAGGCCACCCAGCCCTGGCTCACGTACCTCCCATGCGGTTGCGGTTTCGCTCCAGCGAACCAGCCTGAGGGAGGTGCCCATGAGAGGCCGGGAGGACACTGTCCGAGCGTTCCCAGCCAGGGTCGCTCCTCCTGAGGTCAGGGTTACTGTGAAGGGGCAGAGTTGGGGGTCAGGGAGAGAAGACCTCCCCTTCTTGGGGTGCTGATCTGCACTCAGAGGGAGCCATCACCAGGGAAGCAGGTGGCAGAGGTGAGAGGTGGGAGGTGGGAGTGAGTAGAGGGTCAGCTCCATTACCCAGAGGCGTTGGGCGGGCCGGGGGGCTGAGCAGGGGGCCCTGGAGGCCTGGGGACGCCCCGCTCGGCCCGCCTTTGCAGATGAATTTGCCAGGCGGAGTTGCTGCTATGTCTGTGGAGGGAGCACAGGGTGCCAAGGGCGGGGAGGGGGACTGAGGTGACTGGTTGGGGCTTGCCCACCCCTAAGCGGGTAACCTGGCAAAGTCCTCTATGCCCCCTACTCCCTAGGCTGCCACCTGACCCACCCTGGTGTTACCTGGCACGGACAGCCTGAGCTGGCCGGGACCCTCCGGCCCCACTGGTGTTAAGGGCAGTGGCGATAGATGAGGTCCTCTGAGGCACCTGGGGAGAAGGAGGTGCAGTAACCCCCTGAGCGGGCTCTGCATAACCCTCAGCCATCTTCGCAGCCCTGAGCGTATGTCCCCAGCTCACCGAGCACACTGAGCTTCAGGGGATCTAGCCAGTGTGCCCCAGGTGTGAAGCTGGGAAATGGCGGCACTGGGATTGTAATGCAGGAAGGCTGTTCCTCAGGGCTCTGAAACACCCCGTCTTTCAGTCCCCACACTCACCAGTGGGGTCTGTGTGAGTTCTGTGCCTTCCCATCCTTTGGATGGCTAACCCTTATGGGCAGGGGCTGCCTTCTCTTTTTCTTCCCTTCCTGCTCTGAACCTTTTATTCACCTTGAGTGTCCCTCCATTCTCCCTCCTTCCCCTCCCCAGGGCTGTCCTTACCTTGGGTGGGGCCTCGTTATCTGGCCGGACCCAGGTGGGGGGATTAGGGCTTGGGCCAGGCCCTTCAGATGTGGGATCTGAGTTCTGGCGGATGACAGCTCCTCGGGCACTGGTCGTGGCAGTGGGTGTGGGGACGGCAGGGTCAGGGTCATGGGAGGCTGGGAAGGCAGCCAGGTTTCGAGTGGGCTGGTCCTGCAGGGACTGGGATCGGGGTACAGGTGCTGCATATGGCTTCAGTGGGACCCGGTGTGCCACCAGGCTCTGCAGGGAGAGACCAGGAGGGTAGGCTGCCTGCTCTGAGGCATGTTCCCACCTGCAAATTGGGGTCTGGGCTGAGGTGTTACTAGCCCCTTCCCATCAAGGACAAGGGTTCCTAGAGCCTGAGAACAGGTAAAAAGTAGGATTAAGCTAGTTTAGCAGCAAGTAAGTAGGTGACTGCCCAGGTAGCCTGTGCTCTATGATCCTGGCTCAAGGGAATGTGTGCATGTGTGTGAATGCGTGTAACTGTGTAAGTGAGGCTCCCAGTGTCTGTGTTATGACAGGGATGGGGAGACTCACCTTGTGCGGTCCCTCCTGGGGCTCTACCGGCCTCTGCATAGGAGGAGTCTGGGAAAGGGGCACTGGAGGGCCAGGGGAGGCCTGGGGGACAGAGGGCTCTGGCCCTGTGTTGCTTGGCTTGGTCTTGGCCAAGGGAGAGTTCTGCTGCTTGTTCATCCTTGTTCTCTCTTCCACCTGTGATGCAAAGGGGTGTCAGGCAGGCTAGCTCCTGCCTCCGTGGTCTTGAAACTTAGGTCCCCACCTGCTCCAGCCCCCTGCTCAGTGCCTGCTACTGTGGAACAACTGCTCCTTGCACTGTCCAGGCCCCAGGCAGTGGGACTGACAGAATCTTAGGAAGCAGTGAGTACCTCTCGGGCCCAAGCTGGTTTGTCGGCAGGATTAATGCCCCGACCATAATGATACAGGGGCTTTCTGTCCCCAGGCAGGATCTGTTGCTGCTGCTGCTTCTGAAGCTGCTGCTGCTGTTGCTGCTGCTGCTGCAGGGACTTGAGGTAGGCATGCTCCTGCTGCAGCTGCCTCTGGAGCCGTTCTGACTGCCGCTGCTCTTCTAGCTGCTTCCGCTTGTATTCCTGGGCCCAAGGGTAGGGAGAGAGGGCTCAGCAGGGTGTGGCCCTGGGATTTAGAGCAGGCCGGCCCTTTCTTTCCTCCACTGCCTAGACAGGAGCTGCTTTCCTAAGATGTCTTGGGTGAGTCCCTTCCCCTGAAGTGTTCCCATCCCAGTCCAACAAAGCAGCTCTGGATGGCATCTTCCCGGAGGGTGCTGAGGGACCCCGTTACCAGCAGCAGGGCCTGTTCCTGGAGCAGCTGTTGCTGAAGGATCTCGAGCTGTCGCTGCTCCTCCTCTAGCCTGTGACGAATATATTCCTGGGGGGCGGGGGTGGGGTGGGGCACAGGGCAGGGAAGGGGAGAGGCAGCGGAGGGGCGCAGCAGCGGCGAAGGGAGTGATCAGCAGGGTGAGGATGAGGGGGAACAGGGGAAAATGAGCCCCAGGGGGTGAGGGTGACACAGCACAGACAAGAAAAAGAGGCACAGGGAATGAGGAGGAAGCAGGGGGTACCATGAGGGAAGGTGCAGGGGAGAGGAGTCAGGGATGGTTAGAGAGATGGGGAATGAAGGCACAGAGACAGGAGGAGGGCAGGGTTGGGGGTTGAAGGGTGGGAGAAAACAGAGAGAAAGAGTGAAGCTAGAAAAGATAGGAGGAATCTCAGGGTAGGGGAGCGAAGGGGAAAGGGTACTGGGGAGCAGGGGAGGCAGGCAGCAGGAGCAGGGGAGGGTGGACGGGGAGGACAGGGAAGGCAGACCGACCCGGAGGCGGGTGTGTGCGGTGTGCGCTGGTGGGCCCGTACCTGCTCTCGCTCTGCTTGCCGCCGCTCTTCCTCCCGCCGCAGGGCCTGCATGTCTTCCAGCCGCCGCTGCTGCTCCTTCTCCTGCAGCTTCCGCTGCTCCCGCTCCCTCCGCTGTTGCTGTGAGCCAAGGGACAGGTGATCTTACGGATCGTGCCAGACTAAGACAACACAGCCCTGGAAAGGAGGACCCTCCGTGGACAGTGGAAGTGGGTAGTGGAGAGATAACAGCTTGAAAATGTTCCAAATATTCATCTACTCCTGATCAGAGCCTGCTGGGGCTTGGCTTGAGGAAGATGGCTTGAGGTTGCTGTGGACATGGGAGTAGATAGGCCGAGAGCTGAATGCTGCCCTTGGAGGGACGGAATTGGATGACACTTTCCACTACTCACTGTCCCACCAAACAGGAGACAAAAAAACTAAGAGTATTTGACAACCCCTCCATACAGGCACCTGGCCTCAAATCAACCTGCTTGGAAGAGTGGGTGCTAGTGATCACTTTTGACACCAGAGGGCACTGGTGGCCAAGTGAAATGAAACCTTTGGATTTATCTTTTTTTTTTTTTTTTTCTGGAACTGGGGATTGAACCCAGGAGCATTCTACCTCTGAGCTACACCCTAGCCCTATTTTTTATTCTTTGTTTTGAAACAGGAGCTGTTTACAGAGGGCCTCACTAAGTAGCTGAGGCTGGCTGTGAACCTGTGATCCTCCGGTCTCAGCCTCCCAAGTACTAGGATTACAAAGTGTCCGCCACCATGACCTGTGCAACCTTTGAATTTAAGGAACTGCCTTGACAAATCAAGTAGCCCAGGCTGCATGTGACTTGCACCATGTTCATGACCAGAGTTGGCCCCCAAACAACAAAAAGTCAAGCACAGCCCCACAAGCCCTTATGCTTGAAGGAACTTTTGCTTATTCTGCAATGGAGTTGCTGGCTAGCATTTTCCAGGAAATACCTTGTTAGATCAGACTTTGTTATGTGTTTCCTAACATTGCATTTATTCAAAGAAACTGCAGAAGACTCTTCTGTACCAAGCTTTATGGCAAATTAGTGTTTTTTTGCAGTACTGGGGATTGATCTCGGGCATTCTACCTCCGAGCTACATCCCCAGTCCTGTTTTTAATTCTTTATTTTAAAACAGGGTCTCACTAAATTGCAGAGTGCCTCAATAAGTAGCTGAGGCTGGCGGGGAACTCCAATCCTCCTGTCGCAGCCTCCCCAAGTACTGGGATTATAAGCATGCGCCATTACAGTGCAAATTAGTTTTTAACAAAGATAAAGGCCTTCTTGGGGAGTAGTAGACGGTATGAATGCTGTAGTCCTGCTTCCTACTTAAACAATTTTTTGTTAAGAAGAGCTATGGCCGGGCGTGGTGGCGCATGCTTGTAATCCCAGCATTTGGGAGGTTGAGACCGGAGGATCTGGGTTCTCGGC
>PVLC010033967.1:0-17293 GCA_004027655.1 Graphiurus murinus | reverse complement strand
TTATTGCCAGGATGATCTCAAGAGCAAACTTCAGGAAGAGTGGGGTAGGCCACAATAAACACACCAGCTATACAGGGCTGAGGAAGGATGGGAGGAAGAGAGAATCTTGGAGAAACTAAAAAAAATAAATAAGTAAAAAATTATTGATGATTGGGTGACATTAGGTAAGCCTTAAAGATTGAGCAGGGGGCCGGGCATGGTGGTGCACGCTTGTAATCCCAGCATTTGGGAGGCTGAGACCAGAGGATCCGGGTTCGTGGCCAGCCTCAGTTGTGAGGCACTCCACAACTTAGTGAGACCCAGTTTCAAAATAAAGAATAAAAAATAGGGCTGGGGGTGTAGCTCGGAGGTAGAATGCCCCTGAGTTCAATCCCCAGTACTGCAAAAAAAAAAAAAAAAAAAAAAAAAAGATTGAGCAGGAGTTTGAAAAGCAGGATGGAAGCTCTTCAACAGAAGGAAGTACGAGCAAAAGTACAAGAAGAATGAAAATGCACCGTGTGTCTGGAGAATGCCAAGTTAGTCCACATGATGGCATTTATAGCACCCAGGGAGAGGAGCGTGGAAGGTCGCATGTGACAGCAGTCTCCACACTAGCCTGGGGCTACAGAGAGAAATTTCCAAGATGTATTCTGGTGTCTGGGTAGTCTTTTTGGAAACTGATTTCTAGTTCCTTAATTCCTAAACATAGTCTCCTAAAACTGAATGTCTTTGCTTTCTAGAAGTCATGGCTAATTTTCCTTCTCATCTTTCCTCTCTTAAAAAAAATAAAAAAGAAGAAGACATTTCTCTTACACATCTGGGATTTGACTATGGCCAATTAATTGCCTAGGTGTGCAAATGTACTGGTCACTAAACAAAAAGACAATTAAAAATTTTACATACAAATAGTTTGTGTGTGACTATAAATGTTGTATTCTTGTCAGGACAGGACTGTGCAGAATAATTGGGTGAGGCAGGATTCATTTAATTTTTATTTAATGACTCATCTCCTCTATCTCTGAAGGGTCACTACAAAATGCATGGTGGCAGTGATTGTTTATCGTGAGCACAAAATGGATCTGTTGTAAGAAATACTAGAGGTTCTGGTGTTCATTTTATCCAAATCAATTCATGCATCCTCCTATCTCTCCATGTAACTGTGTATCTTAATACTCAAAGGGGAGATGATTCTAATGAAAATACAAATTTCATGTTTATCAGAACTGAAAAATAGTGACTGACTTATATTGAGGACTGGCATTGACAATTAGAATAATATGGTAGACATTTTTTATAAATTGCATGAGCCATGTCTGAAACACCAAAGTTTTGACAAAAATATATTTAAAAGATGAAGATGAAAGCACTGTATAAATGGCAAGGTTTACTAAAATTGTTACATTTACATTTTCCCAAACCTTTCTGTTTAACAAGCTGCTTCTGAGGGAAAGTGTAGACTTAGTAACAGTCATTGAATAAGTTTTGGTAAAGTCTACTTTCTATACTTGCCAGAAATGAAGAAGAGAGCAAAGACTCCGTGTGGCCATTGCTTAGACAGCAGCTCAGCCTGCAGCTCAGCACTCCTTCTGAGAGTGAACCTGCAGTGAGAAGTGTAGTCAGCAGGTGCCTCCACTGTGACATTCCCACAGATGTCCTGTTCCCTCAACTGCTCACAGACTGCTGGGTGAGCTGGCCAGAGGTTCTGGATCTGGGCCATTCCTGCCAATCTAAGACTTCCATCATAGAAAATGGTTTTTCTGGGACTCTCTTCTGGATTAAGATTTCTCAGTGCTGTGGTGTCTCTGAGGCCCTTTCAACCCAGTTCTGTCTCCACCTGCCTCTGTTCTCCTTGCTTCAGACCTGCCCTGCAGCCCCAAGCCTTCCTCTACTCCTCTCTTCTGTACTACCTGTAGGAAGATCCTCTATGAACCTTTCATATTTCGCATCTTATCTTGGTGTCTGCATCCCTGTAGAGACAGTCTAATACCAGGATACCAAACCCTTTTTTGATCCTGTGCTTTCAGCAAAACTGAGAGGGAATCTAATCAAATTATCCACAGATAAATAATAAAAATTAATAGATTTTGATAATAAATCCAGGAGTGGACTAAATGAAATCAGAATAATCTATTCCCCTTATTGGATATTGGTTCAGAAACCTATCTCAAAACCTTTGTTGTGTGACAAAATAGTCACAATTATTGGTCCAAGATTATTGTAAATTTCAGTTTGGAGACACGGCACACATGGAGAATTTTGTTAGGTATTCTGGGAGATTTCTCATTCTTAAAGTAGGGAATTATTAGAAGTGACAAATCTTTGCTTCCTCTCTATTTTATATATGTGGATTTGAAACAAACAAACAAACAAACAAACAAACAAACAAAATCATGTCATTTCCAACACCTAGGAAAGGAAGCAGAGAAAAGAAGGTAACAAGCAAAGTGCTCATCAGACCAAGGAAGTGCAGAGAAACAGAGGTGAAATAAACAGATTAAGCTGATCCTAAAGCCTATCCTACCTATGGACTCCATAGTTAAAGAATGGACTTCCCTGTTTAGACCTTTCCAAATGCATCCCATTTACTCTGACAGTGTTATCCTTCCATTCCTGAACTAATGTTGAAATCTGTCCTGAATTCATCTTGGGCCATTTCTCTCCTGCAGAAGTGAGCCTGTCTGTCATTCCCCAGCTGTTCTCCTTATACTGGCATGCAGTTATTCGTCTGGACTTTGGGTATTGCCTCTGCCTGAGCCTCCCATTTATGACAGATACTCTGTGAAAAGGGACCAGTTTGGATGTAGACACCAGCCTGAATCAAGGCCAACTTGATCGTCTGTTGGATTTTCTGTTTTTAAGTTCACTTCTCAGCTACATCTCTGTCTCTAAGCCCTCACCTCCTCATCAGCCAATGCTCTTGATTCTCAATAGAGAAAGCAGATTTCAGAGATCATGGCCAACACAGATATATAAAATAAAACTTTTACGCTTAGCCTGCTAATTAATTTTTACAAATATATGCATATGTATAAGCACATTTACAAACATATTATACCCATATGCATGGTATATACACATAAATATGTGTCTATGTTAATTTCTGTCCATCACATTCTGAAACTTTCTTCCTAGGATATGTATATCACAGGTGGACTAATCAGAAGAAAGAATAGCAAATAGCTGAGCTGATGCAGGGGTCCCCAGGACTATAATCATGAGGTAATGCTTTCGTTACTGAAACTTAGGGGCAGCCTAAGGAAGGTTCCAGGAGAGGGGTGGTTGGAGGCTATGGCAGTGGTTCTTTACCAATTATTATCAAAGTGTTCAAATTTTTAAATGAGTGCAAACCTCCCTGGATATGGACACAGGCTCCAGCCATCTGAGCTGTCATCAATCCCACCAATACTCTTATCCATGCTCTCACCTTCTCCTTCTCCCTGCTCTTTTGCTGCCCCTTGCTTTCTCATTCCTTCCTCCTGACTTTTTCTCTTATTATTGAAGAAGCAATAAAATCATACAGCTTGGGTCCTTTGTAAGGTAAGTTCTGGAAATTGCCCACGTTTCCTAAAAAAGAAAGAAGAAAGGAAGAAAGGAAGGAAGGAAGAAAGGAAGGAAGGAAGGAAGGAAGGAAGGAAGAAAGAAAGAAAGAAAGAAAGAAAGAAAGAAAGAAAGAAAGAAAGAAAGAAAGAAAGAAAATAAATCTGCCCAGTTTAAACAACTCATCCTGGGGTCCTTCTCTCCCCTTCACAATGCGCGACAGCCCTGCTCCCTGTTTTTTACCTCCATCATCACATGAAACTTTTCCCTACCTCTGCGTCTTTGTGTATTTCACTCAGACCAGTCTCCTCTTGCTTGTTGGGTTGGTTCTTATTCTCTGGGTCCTTAGTAGTCCTTTCCTGTCTACTCAACTTAAAATAGAGGCTCTACGTTATTCTCTCTCTTAGTGGCCTGAAGATATCCTAGTGTCTGCCATAACTTGTAATCTTCATGCATGGTTATAAGATTAGGCACTGTTAGAGATTAAATTGTCTCCTAACATGTTGAAGTCCTGACATGTCCAATATGACTAGTGTCTTTGTTTAAAGGAGAAATCTGGACATTTACAGAGAAAAGATAATTTGAAGACACACAAGGAGAAGACCAGGCGACTAAGAAATGCATCTATAAGTCAAGGAACCCAAAGATTACTAGCAAACACCAAAGCTAGAAAGGCAAGGAAGGATTCTCCTAGAGAGCCACTAAGTGTCATTACGGAGGACACGGCCCTGTAGACATCTTGATTTCATGCTTCTAACCTCAAACCGTAGAACAATACGTTTCTGTTGTTTTAAGCCACTTGATTTGAGGTACTTTTCAAGGCAGCCTTAGGAACTAATAAATGCATTGAGATTTATTATTTATTACCTAATGTTTATCTCCTCACTAGATTTTGACTTGATGAGTGTGGGGTACATCTGTTTTACCATTACTATTTATAACAGCACAGAGGATGGGTTCTGGAACCTATTGTTAGTGGAATATTTATGGAACTAATGAATGACTGAGTGGATGCATGGATGACATTTTAATGTGAAGTGCTCCAAAAGATTTGGAATCTCAGATTGCCTAAATAAATTTACTAAGATAAATAATAATTTAACCTTAAAAATCAATATTCATAATATTTCAAGAAAAGGAAAATTTTGATGTATAATTATCAAATGCCTTATATAACCAGCTGTGATTAGTTATTAAATTGCATGTTCTTGGTTGATTCCCCTTAAAATGAGAAAGCATTGTTTTTATCTTACCAAAAGATACACTGCCATATTTTAGAATAAAATACACAATCTCTTCCATCTCTATGACTTACATTAAGAGAAATATAAACAAGAACTATGGAAGTTTATATTTTTTCATTTGAATGTATTTAATTATAGCCTTAAAGAATTATACAAACTAAAGTAGGCAAACATAACTGTCTTCTTTTATTTTATTTTATTTATTTTTTTTCGGTACTGGGAATTGAACTCAGGGGCATTCTACCTCCGAGCTACACCCCCAGCCCTATTTTTATTCTTTATTTTGAAACAGGGTCTCACTAAGTTGCGAGTGCCTCACTAGGTAGCTGAGGCTGGCCGCGAACCCGGATCCTCCGGTCTCAGCCTCCTGAATGCTGGGATTACAAGCGTGCGCCACCACGCCCGGCTCCAACTGTCTTCTTTTAAAGAATCTTATTGGCTAACCTTAGAACACAGGCATAAATACATTTCATCTGTGTGTGTCTATGTATGTGTGTGCATGTGTAATTGTGTGTGTATATGTGGTACTGGGGATTGAACCCAAAGACATTATACCTCCAAACTACACAGCCAGCCCTTTTTAATTTTTTTTTTTGTTTCAAAACAGGGTCTCAATAGGTTGCTGAGAATTTTTCTATGTTGCTAAGGCTGAAACTTGCGATCCTCCAGTCTCAGTTTCCCAAGAACTGGCATTATAAGCATTTACAACCATGCCCAGTTCATAAATATATTTTCAAACCTGGGGAAACTTCACTTCATGAAAATAAGAAGAGATAAGCAAGAGTATACATGCAGTTAGCTTCCTGCTTTGTTGACTTTTAACTCATATCTTTCCAATAATTACTATACAAAGTTACATACCACATACGCATACATTCCATCTGTACCCGTATCTATGTACATAAATATGGACTTAACTATGTACAGTATATCCATCCCTGTATATTTATACACATGCACTGTGCTCTGAAACTGTCTTATTGACATACCATAGCAAAGACGACCATTCGTTTGCCTTATCTCAGGATTCACTCATGGACAGACTAGAAGTTTCAATGATTTGATGTTATTCACAAAAGGAAGTTGATGAAAATCTTAAAACTTTTATTTTTTAGTCAAAGTCAGCTGCATTTATTAATTTATTCTTATACTTCCCAGCAATGTAGATCTGGCTGATTAATTCCCCCTTTCCACAGATGGGAAATTGGGGCCTAGAATAGTTAACTTAAGAGCTCAGAATTTTAAATGCTAAAATGTTTTTTTTTTTAACAGTATGTTCAGAATTTAATTCTAGCTCTAACAACTCTAAGAGTTATATCCAAAGCCATTATTAAACATGCGTGAACATTATTTCCACATTTATTGGCTAGATATCAGAATGATTTACCAGAAAAAATCTATTTCCAGATAACCTGGATCTTTCTCTAAAGTTAGGCTGCTCACGGTCCACACAGATGTAACACATGGTTAAACATGGGTAAGACCTGGGAGAGTTTTCTTGATCCATTTACTACCTATGAGCTTATTAGTACCTAGTAGCTATTTGTTTCTATTTCAAACTTTATAGCAAAGTGGTTTTCCCATTTTGGAAAACCATGCTATAAGGTGGATCTTTTTACTAAAATGATCATATCCTCTTAAAATTTTTTTTTTCTTGGTGCTAGGGATTGAACCAGGAGCACTCTATCTCTGAGCTATACCCCTTTTAAAACACTTAAGCATATTTTTGAAACAGTGCCTCCCTAAGTTGTTGAGGGTCTAACTAAGTTTCTGAGGTTGGCCTTGAAATTGCAATCCTCTTGTCTCAGTCTACCACATACTGGGATTACAGGCAGGCACCAGTGTACCTGACTCTATTTTTAAATCTTTAATCCGTGCAGTTAATACATAAATATATTTTCATATATTACTTTATACAATAATTATATAATTAGGTATTACTAGTATCTTTTTTACAGAACAGGTAAAAGAAGATGAAATAATTTTTCTAAGGGCACAGAGCTATAAGTGAAAGAGCCAAAACATGAAGCAAAGTGTAAATCTGTAGCTTAAGCAAACAGAGGGTTTTTTCCCATCATTTAATATATACTCACAGGGTGTACCTTACCCATTATGATAACCTATCACTATTTAACAGATAATCTTTGGCCAAGAAGCATCAGCATCCTTTGGAAGCTTGTTAGAAAGTATAAAACTCCAGGTCACACCAGACCCACTGAATTAGAATCTACATGTAAACAATGTCCCCAGATGATCCAGGTGCATGGTAAAGTTCAAGAAGCAGTGGTACAGGGAGCATAGCAGCTGGAAGAGACCTGCATTATCCTTGACTTATTACCTTCTAATTAGCTCAACTTAGGCAAAATAATTTGTCTATGTTCCAGCTTCCTCTGGAATGATAGAGATAATGGTACCTCTGTTTCTGTATTGCTAGAAAGCTGCAATGAGAACATGTAAGGAAATCACAGCTAGCCTGCCTGGCACACAAAAAGGACTCAGTAATTGACAGGTAAAGATTGTGGAAGCTCAGTGCTGTCTCTAAAAATTGCACTCAATTTATACTTCTGAATAGGCTTAGAACTCTTGAAGAGGTGAAGACACACCTTTTCTTTTAAAATAACCATTGGGTGGGGCAATAAATTTAAATACAAATCAGAATCATTTCTTCTATGTTGTACTCTTTAGCCTGTTTTTACTCTTCATTCCGACATCCGAGGCCCTGTTAGCCCCGGTAGTGAGACAGTTCAGGAGGGAGACAGAACATTCTGAGTTCCTTTAGTTAAAGCTCCCACAGGCTTAAGGCTGAAACAATAAATGTAGAAGAAGAGTCCTATTGATCAAGCAGGCTGGTGTTGAGTGCAGATTCTGAACTTCTGGATTTCACCAACTAGTACAGTTTTACAGAAAGGTGGGGAGACAAAATGAAGATGCATTCATCTGCATTATCCAGATAAACAGAGGAGTAGGAGAGAAAGGGATTTATTAGGAGGAACTGGCTCACATGATCATGGAGGTTGACAAGTCCTGAGATCTGCAGTGAGCAAGCTGGAGTCTGAGAGAGCCAACGGTGTAGGTCCAGTCTAGTGTCAGGCAGGCTGGAGACCCAGGAAAGGCTGATGTTTTAATTTGAGTTCAAAGGTAGGAAGCCAGCTTAGAGGAAGGCAGGCGGGCAGAGGAATTTTGTTTCTGCCTTTTTGTTTTTTCAGCCTTCAAGTGATTAAATGAGGTGTGTGCAAGTTAGGGAAGGCACTTTGCTTTGCTCAGTACAGGAATTTAAAATGTTAAACTCGTCCATGAACACTCTGATGGAAACACCCATAAATTCTGGCCAAATATCTGGGTACCCCGTGACCTACTCAAATTGACACATGAAATTAACCATCACCAATACTTTACTTTTTGTTTTGTCAGGTAAGGACATGTAGTTATTATTATACCATCAAAGCAGCAAATTCATGACTTAAGGATTTTAAAAGGACTTGAGTTCATTGTCCTTAATTTTCTCATTGTACCATGGACCAAAGGAAATGCTGCCAGGATGATATGAGTCAGAACATTGTGGTCTGAAGACAACTGAAACAGATGTCCGAGAGCCTGCAAGTGAGCAAACTACTGAGAAAGGCCTCAGCTGAAATACAGGGATGGCAAGACCCAGACTCGATTCTGTGATAATGCTAGAGAGTGTATGAAAGCAACAATGACAACATGGGAAAGGCAACCGACCTGCAGCCACTTTGCTCCTTGAAGGTTTCCTTAGGATACAGGTTGGTTAAAATAATATGAGAGTTGGTCTCTCAAACACCATGATCCTAGGATATCCAAACTCAACGGATCTACAAGATGTCTGAAATAAAGTAAATCGTTAAGAGCTTACCCCCAAGAGACCTCTGGGAATGATGGTGCTGTGGACAGAAAATATGGAAGATGTACAATATGTGGCTCTGCTCACTCAACAGTTGTAAAAAATCTATGACTGTCCTGGGTATTTTCAGAAGAGAATGTAAGATTAATCCTATTTAAAAATAGAGCAAAACAGAATGAAATGCCAACTTAAGTCCTTTGCAAAATACATACAGAGAAGGAAACAAATGAGCACAGTAGTAGTACTGCTGTAGCTGAAAGTATTTCTTATATACTCTATAGTTGTGAAAGTTTCATTTGAGATGTTATGAAGGTTGTAATCCCATGAGTGGATAAATCCATTGTAATGGATTAACTAGGTGGTAACCTAGGCAGGTGGGGTGTGGCCTTCAGGGTTGTGCTTTTCTTTATCTTGCTTCTGGCCTCTGAGATGTAAGACCACACCCCTCTCTTCCTCTCAATGCTTCCTGTCACCATGGCTTGAGATTTGTAGACCTCGACCTCACAAGGACTGGACTCAAAATCTCCCAAAACTGTCAGCAAATGAACTGTGCTTCCTCTGAAGCAGAAGCAGAAGCAGAAAAAGGAGGAGGAGGAGGAAGAGGAGGAGAAGGAGAAGAAGGAAGAGGAAGAGGAGGAGAAGAATTCTCTGTCTCAAATTTCCATAATTAAAATATGCACTGCTAAAGGGAATCAAAACATAACATGCTAGGAAAGTCTGGTAACAGATTAATTAATAACAAGATGTATTGGAGGTATGCAGTTAAATTGAAGGTGTTCAAATGCCATTTTTCAGGCACTCACTTGGTTTATGAGATCTGAAAAAATAAATCCACATAATAATTTCATTATCCTTAACTCTCAAATCTCTCTGAAATAGCACACTGAATTTGATCTTTAGTAATATTTGGCGTAGAAATCCTTTACTATTCCGTTCCTGTTAAAATAATCATATAGTTGAACATGCTTATAAAAGAAAGGTCACATCTTTGCCATTCAATATATTCTTCACATCAGTGTGTATCAATGGAATCACAATTCAGTATTTTGACATAGGAATGTGTTTTATATACTAGGCTCCTTACTCAAAAAATCTAATATAAAGGTGTTTTTTTAAAATACAGATGAGTTTACTATTAACTCTAATTTCACAGTCCTATGCTATTTCTTGGCCAACAAAATTATGATTGACTTTCTATGCAATTGTATGTGGACTGACTATATTACACATGTAAATCTTTTAATGTTCTTTGAAGAGCTATTTTTTACATTAATCCTTGTTTATTGAAAAATTTAAGGCATACAAATGTTAATTGTATAAATGTATAGAACTACCAAAAGGATAGAACTTTCCCAAAGGATAAAAGATAAAATTGTATTTTCATTTTCAATTATAGTATGGGTATGTAATCTGTATAGAACTTTCCCAAATGATAAAAGATAAAATTGTATTTTCATTTTCAATTATAGTATGGGTATGTAATCTGTTACTTTATACTTCTGATACTTTCTTTCTTCTGGGTAAAGCACCCCTTGTTTTAGGTGGTAAACATCTAATATGTGGTTTGAATAAAAGCTGCCATGTTTGACCATAATCTCCTTGCCTCATATAAATGTGTATTAGTGATAATAGATCTCAGCTTCCAGCCACAAAGATTGGTTGGGACAGGGATAATGGATGGGGGTGGAGGGGGAGATTGGTTGTATCCCAAGCCAGTTTTTTTTTCCTTGAGATTACCAACTGATTCAAAACTGGAAAGGGCAAGCTCTTTTCTTCTCTGTGGCAAAGCTGGACACTTGTGAGCCAGGAGCTCCTAGTAGACATTAATCTAACCCAAGATTTCTCAACCTCAGTAGTATTAACATTTTCAATCCCCAGTACTGCAAAACAAAACAAAACAAAACAAAAAAAAGAAGTAGAGAATAAAGACAGAAAGGACTGTTGAGGACCAGGTATGACCAAATATATGCTTCTTTTTAGTTAATACAAAGTGATCAACTGCCTTTTTTTCTTTTTTCCCCCTTATATTAACACCTTTATTTCATGGGCATCAGTTCCAAAAAGTGAAGTTGTTGGGTCAAGGAATATTCCCATTAAAAATTTGTAAAATACTTTCATTGATGTATTATAATTATACATCATAGTAAGGTTCAAAGTGATACAAACAACATGCACACAGCACTTGGTGTGTTTCTTAAGCTGTTTGATTTGTTTTTGTCAAGTGCAGTAAGAATTCTGAAGAAACAGAATGGGCAACAAAATTAGAAAGAAACAGATGGGGAAACTGGGACAAAGAGCAGTTAAAAAAAAAAGAAAAGAAAAAACAATTAGTGTTTGATCAAAGTATTGATTTGACTATGAATTTTGAAAAGTCATATGACAACTGTTTATAGTAGAGCAAATAAAGGGATTGAGAAATTGACAGTCATTGGCACAAGTGGAATCCTAAGCAGGAATCAGAGACATATAAAATTATCCTCAAGGTAGTCTTGAAATGAGGCAAAAGAAAAAATATTCAGATTTTCATTTGTGTCTTTTTGGGATTAGACACATGTCAAGTAATGATTTTCTGTTTAAAGTGTGTGCATGGGGGTGTGTGTCTGTGGTTTTTTTTTTACTTCTCCAGAAATGGAGCAAGTAATATTTTCTATTGAGTAACTGCTAGAAACTTTTTTAAAAAGAGAAGGAAAAGTATAAGCTGTGGATAGATGCTTTTGTATCTGTGAGCCAGTCAAGTTAAATATTTCCAGGTCAGAGGTTAAGCCTGAGCCTGGGGCTCCAAAATTCATGAGATTCACCCTCTCTGGTGATGTCTTTCATCCAAGTGCAATCTCCCTTCTCACAGACACAGAAAATAAGTTTTTTTCTCTCTAGGATTTCAAGTCATATAACTGAATAATCAATCATCCAAGCTTCTATTTTCAATAGCCACTTAATTTCCTTCTAGGTATCTGGAAGGAAAGAGAGAGTTGAGTCCTTAGAAAGAATAGTGTATTGTCTGGCTCTAAACAACTGTATAGGAAGGACTTGTCTTTTCATAGTTAGCTATTTTCAGAATGCACGATCACCAGCTCCATATAACAGTTATTGAGATGTCGCCTTTTTTTTTTTGGTAAGGCTGTGTGCTTAAAAAAAAAGTAACTGAACAGCAGAAAACCTGTGTTTTGGAAAGTAGTTAGTGAAAGAAGCCATGCACTCAATTCTATGAAGTAAAAGTCTAAAGTGCTGTTATTGTTGACTAGCTGTTTATGATCAGGTATCCAGTAATCATGCTTCCCTATTACTAACAACTGCATCACAACACACACTACCACAACCAGTTCAAGAATGCTACACCAGAAGTACCACAGCTAGTAAGATAGTGTGAAGACCTCTGAAGATGGTGAGAAAGTGTCTCAACAAAGAGTGTTGAGCCAACTGGATACCCACAATCAAAGGAACAAAATTGGGCCCTTTCCTTACACCACATAGAAAAATTAACCCCAAACGGATCAAAGCTCTACATCTAAGAGTTGAAACTCTTAGAAGGAGGCATAGGAGTAAATCTGCATAACCACAGGCTTGGCAATGGATTCTTAGGTATGACTTGAAAAGCAAGAGCAACAAAAGAAAAAATAGTTACACTGGAGTTCATCAAAATTAAAAACTTCTGAAGCTTAAAGGACATAATCAAGAAAGTGGAAAAACTATAGTCTGATAAGGGAATTGTATCTATGATATATAAAGAAATCTTACAACTCAATAATAAAAAGACCAACAACATAATTTTAAAAAGTAGCAAAATATTTGAATAGACATTTCTCCAAAGAATAGGTATGTATGGCCAGTAAGCAAATGAAAAGATGCATCATGAAAATGCAAATCAAAACAACAATGAGGTAACCATTTCTTCCACCATGATGTCGGTAATAAAAAACGTCATATAATATCAAGTGTTGGTGAGGTTGGGGAGAAACTGAAACCTTTATACATTGCTGGTGGAGATCTAAAATGGTAAAGACAATCTGGAAAACAGTCTGGCAGATCTCAAATAGTTAAATATAGTTATAATATGACCTAGCAATCCACTCCCAGGTATAGGCCCACAAGAAATTAAAATACATGCCCACAAAATTAATATGGAATTACTCAGTATTATCAATATCATTAGAACTTGTGTGTCTTTTACATCACCACAGACTATAATCACCTTCAACAATGCTTTGCAAAGGGGAGAGGCTTAATAAATGAATGGGAGAATAAGCTTGGTAAGCACTGTATATCTGAAAAAATAAGAGCTAGATGTGAGTTGTGAACAGTATGCAAAAAAAAAAAAAAAAAGAATATATTTACTGGTAGGAATAAGATTATAAAAGGATTACTAACCAATAATTTAAATAATAATTTACATGTATTTTTGAAACTTAATTGTAAAAACAAATACTTAATTTCTAAAAAAATCAAATCAATATTTAAACTGTTATTACCTACATTTAATATACTTGTATATTTGCTTCAAATTAATAATATAAAAGTAAACAGTATCCCAGAGAAAATTATGATAAAAGTAAATATATAATATACTTGTTAACATATGCTAAATTCACATTAGAATATATTTGAGGCTTGAAATACAGTAGAAAAAGAATACATAACACCAGTCATCTCATATTAAATTTTTTATTAAAATTCAGTTTTTATAGCATATTTAAAATGTCATGTTCCACAATCAAATATTTAAGAAAAAAATCTCTATATGCAATTATTGGCACATAAATTTAAGAACATAATTAAAATTAAGCTAAATCTATCTTTTCTTTCTATCAATATAGATATATATATCATCTATATGATATAGATCTATAGACCTTAGACCTATACAGATTATATAATATAGATCTATATATCTATATAAATAGACGTGTGTGTGTGTGTATGTGTGTGCGTGTGTCCAAATTCATGTCAACGACCTGGAATACCTGAGTTTTCAAGATGTTGGTTTTCCAGAGAGTGCAAAACATTTTTCATCCACGTTATAAAGGGCACAGCCAATCCATAAAGAGTAACTTTGGTTGATAGATGCTGTCTCCCAAAGATCAAACAGAAGTCCTCAAGGGGATCAAAGTTTGTCTTCAGAGTCTTCTTCCAAGTGGAGGTCAGTCTGTGATGTAAGGAATGATTCCCAGGTAGCAAGGCACTGAAAAATGGGAACACACCAGGAAGAGATCAACAGTAGTTCACTGTCAACATTAAAAGGATGAATAAATCCTCACATTCAAGCCTACAGCAAACTCCCCTATTCCTCTTCTCCTATTAGCTTGCCAGAATCCTTGTCATTTTCTACGTATTTTAATTCTTAATGAGGGATGCTATCACTAAATAAGAGGAAAATATATTAAAGTAAGGTAAAAAGATTGGGATATGTACATGTGTGAATGTATCACTTTATACAAATTGTAATTATACAATTGTATAATTGTAATTATACAATTACAATGCACCAATAAAAGCATAGGAGTAAAAATAAAAATATTAGGTTTAAATTTTTATGTTTTTATAAATAAGATTAACATGGATTACTTTGCTAAAATAATCCAGTCTTACTCCATTATTGGGAGAGAAAGCCTATATATTTGAAATTTCAGATAAAATGGACCAAATCTTTAAAAAGCACAAAGGTACAAACTTCCCAAACTCACTTCGGAAGAAACAAATGGATAACCTGAGTCTTCACTGGTGAATTCTATGACACAGTTAAGGAAGAAGTCATACTAATGTTACACAAACTCTTACAGAAAACTGAAGACACAGGAAAACTTTACAATTTAACAAAACTAAAGGCATTAGAAGAGAAGTATAGATCAATTTTACTCATAAACACAGATGCAAACATTCTCTATAAGATCTTATCAAATTAAATCCAGCCATCTATATAAAGAATTACATACAACCAAATGGGGTTTTCCCAGGAGTGTAAAGTTGGAATAATACTGAAAAATCAACAAACATAATTTACTATATTAAATGTAGTATTATCTCGATACAGGAAAAGCATTTGTCTAGTCTTAATATAAAAAAAAAAATATGAGCAAATTAGGAGAAGAACTTCCATACCCAGAGGAAGAATATTTACACAAATCCTACAGTTAATGACATAAGCAAACATGCAGTAACTATTAACTGTTATTTGTATTTTATTTTGAATGCCAAAAAAAAATAAAACTTAGCTTTTTAAATAAAAACTTTCACCAAATTTCAATGATAAAAAAGAAAAAACCCCTGCAAATATATCAAAGGATAACTTTTTAAAACCTATCTTACAAAACAAAGAAAACTATGAAGTGAGGTTGGGAAGGCTAACTCAAACAGAGCGAGCATAACCACACTTCCCACGTGGGGAGAGCCCCTTCTTTTCCTGCAAACTTGCTTTCTGTAGAGTTCTCTGGCCTCTTTCCTGCAAATCCACACCTAATCTAGTAGCTTTAACTCTGCAGAGCAGCCCAAAGCCATCACTGCTCAGAAGATAGCACATCTTTTTGATAACTCTGCCAAACTATCACTTAAATAAGCTTCTGAACATCCTCAATGTAAAATTCAAAAAGAAATTCTAAGCAGACTGCTTGGTTTAGGATTCCTGTCAAGTAACTGATCCACATCCCACCAAAGATGGCATTAGTCCTCAAGTGAACACATTTCTATCATTGTCATATTCTGCTTCAACTACTCTAATAGAGGCCATAAGATTCCCATAGTCATGCATGCCTACTAATGTTGTGAATTAAGAGTTTGATTTCTAAAGTACTGAAAAGGACAATGAAACATGATACAAGAAATGTATTAACTGTTGAACCATCTCCTTACCACCTTCCATACAAGAGAGAAAAAAAGATTAATGCATTTTGAAATACTATTATAGAAAAATTAGCATAGAAAAAACAACAGAAATAATGTAACAATGTCTATATATTGATATGACTATTTAGTCAGGCACTATAATGATTGCTTTATATATCACCTTCTTTACATCTTGCAATAACTATTATGAGTCCTATTTTACAGGTAAGAAAGCTGAGGCTCCAATGGTAGACATGCATATATGACATTATGACTCTCATAAAGGGCCAGTGTTGACTCATAAACAAATAGAGAATAATTAGACTCTTGAATTACCACCATAGTAGATTTATATCTCTGGAAATTATTTATTTCCTAAAGCACATATATCCTCTGAAGATGAATGAGTTAACACATGCCAGGCAAGTAGCACATGCTCAGTAACTGTATAGAAGAATTCATTGAAAGACTGATGTGAAAATGCTGGTCATCATGAAAGCTGCATTTTTCTCTCCAAACAGTAATGAACTGACATCCTGATTTCTATTGCTCTCTAAACCTACTGATGTTAAGTTTTGCCCGAAAAGCCTGATACCACTGATCAGTAAGTGCTGAGCCTGCGAAGACAAGGATATGACCTTGAACTATGTAGCTCCCAATGCTACCAGATCTCTTTTGGAATCTTAATGGCAGATTTTCTTTTTTAAATAACACATGTATTTACTTAACTGCCCCTTCCTACCAAAGCTCAATATTCACCTGAGTTGCATGATATCTTGCACATATATCAAATCAATGTATGTAAATCTCACTAAAAAAAGGTGATCTTTAACACTTCTTAATTGTCTTTATTCTTTGAGTATGATAACTTTTTGAGTATGAAAACCCAAGTAACAACTCAATAGAGTGTTTATACCATGTTCAATGAGTATCCACTGAGCTCTGCATTGTGATAATTGAAGAATATAAAGAACCATCAAATCAACAAAAAAATCCAAAAAACTCAAAACCTAGCATGAGACTTGCCTTTATTTTACATTAAAGTTTTAATTTTTTTCTATTCATTTGGCTTTATATTGCTATTAGACAGATTTTTCACACTTAAAATCATTATAATCTACGAAGTTATTAATCTCTATCAAAATCAGAGTGACAAGTGAAAATCCCCAGTATCACTGCTGGCCTGACCCTGAGTAGTAGTATTAAGCCCACAGCCCACACTAGCTTAGATTCTCATGTTATTACGGGAGTTCTACTTTCATTTGAATAAGGTCTCACCATTTTCCATTCACCTTATTTTGATACAATAATGCTCTGAGGAAATCAGGAAATTCCAATTTAATTAAGGAAACTGATTCCCAGAGTATGATAGTACTCTGCTTCTTCCAGTGATTCATAGGAAACCACAGTAGATGCTCCTTCTCACTCCATGTAAAATAAGCCAACAACACATATGCTGTTGATGCCATGCTCTTACCCAGGAGGTGGGGGGACTGAAAAGCAAGTTCATCACACTTCCTACTTAACTAAGAATCCAGTGCATGTTTTCCCCAAATGGCTCCAGTCTGTACAAAGGCCAAACACTGCAGGCTCTCAGTAAGGAGGGGACTCAGAAAGAACCAGCCCAGCATAAAGGAAGCCCAAGTGGGGGCCACAGACTATGAGAAACAGACCCTTTCACTCCTACACACACACACACACACACACACACAGACACACACACACACACACGCGCGCGCGCGCGCTTGAAACCTACTCTAATACACAAAGACGAAATATTTAGAAAATTAAGTTGTAATTCCAAGCCTAAACTTTTAGTTTTGAAAATATATTTCTTTCTTGCCATTTCAGCAGAAGC